>KK500379.1:10464-26111 GCA_000688715.1 Glossina pallidipes
ATATGAATGATAATGCGATCGTGTGTGTCTCTCTGTGTGTGTGTGTGTGTGTGTGTGTGTGTGTGTGTGTGTGTGTGTGTGTGTGTGTTTGTGTTTGATGATCGCGGCGCAAGAGTGAAAGAGTGAAAATAAACAAAAAAATATTTATGTTACGTTTATTGTGGAAATTTCAATTAAATAATTACAATGAATGAAGCAATGATAATAAAATGCTTGCATTTCCTAATTATATTACATTTTAAGTAATTCTATGGAATTCATGAACACATGTTTATGCATATATATGTCCGGCAAGTGCATACGAAATTTAAATGACTAATAACTAAACTAAAGTTTTAATGGTCAATAACAGGAAATCACACATGCTACACGAGTATTCTGCACCAATACTATCACGTGAAAGAAGAATTTTTTGTTTTTCACTTAGATCGCATCATATGCCCGGTTGTTAGTGTGATTTGGTTTTTTTTTTTTAGGTTTTGTTTTTTCTACCAAACTAACATAAGCGTAACGTAATGCGTAAGCATAAGGACTATTTTCTCTACCTTTAGTGTAGTAAGTACGACATTATCAGTTTAATGCGTCGAGTGCAAGACTTCAGCAATTTCCTTGTGTAAAACGTGTCAGATGCGAAGTTTAGAAGGAATTGCCAGCCAATCAACAAACTTGTTGACAGTTGCAAATGTCAAAGCTGAGAATATTAAGTCAATTTCAGGTGCAAAATAAAAACTTGTAAAAACTGAAACTTCTTTGTCCAGCTGATGGCTGGAATTACCTCGCCGCGCTAACTTGGCGTTCAATTATTAATAGAAATCAAGAGCCACTTTTGTTTCTGCCACTCTCCTACTTCGGGAAATTTATAAAAGCAAAACGTAAATTTCTTTATAGTAACCGTCACACTGTTTGTTTAATAATCAAAAATTTTTATACTACCAGAAGTATATATAAGATATATAGGATACCTCTTTAAATGTATTGACGGGAACTTCCTATTAACAATGAGTAAATTCCCTTGACTTTAACCCGATACTGACTACACTGTTTGTCCTACAGTCAAGCGTCGTAGTTCCTCTAGCCTAGTCTACCTATTTTTACTCATTCCCTTTCAGAATGGCTCCTTACGGATTCAAATAAAAATGGCTCTAGCCGGATTGTCCAATTTACTACCTTTCGGCACCGCGTCTATCAATAGAGCAAAAGAGGAAATGCTGTCGCCATTTTCTCTATACCTAGCTGTCATGATTGGCGCTGCCCATCAACTGGTAATCACGCCAGTGACGTGACCCTTTCGTTTTCTTGTAAAAGTAAGTCGGGATTTGTAAAAGTAACTTCTAGAGTCTGCTAATTTCCTAAGAGTATTTATGTATGTACATGAGAAAAGCGTATATATAAAGAGAATAAACATTTACAAGAACAGTATAGCAGTACATATATATATAAGATAATTGGCAATAATATTTACATAAGTATATACAAGATAATTGGATAGAAAGTGGAATAATAAGATTATACAATATACGTATATGTTCATACGCTTAAACTAATACAATGACAAATGGACACTATGACACTCTCATTCTTACTCTCCCTTTCTCTCTCTATTTCGCTGCCTCTCTACCTCTCTATCACTCTCTCTCTCTCTCTCTCTCTCACTCGCTCTCTCTCTCTCACTCACTCACTCACGCACTCCCTATCTCTCTCTCTCTCTCAATCCCCCCGCTCTCTATCACTCTCTGCCACTCTATCTCTCTCTGCCTCTCTCTCTCCCACTCACTCACTCACTCACTCTCTCTCTAACTCTCTCTCTCTCTCTCTCTCTCTCTCACTCACTCACTCACTCACGCACTCCCTATCTCTCTCTCTCTCTCTCTCACTCCCCCCGCTCTCTATCACTCTCTGCCTCTCTCTCTCCCCACTATCTATCTATCTACCCATTTATCTGTCTAACTGACTATCTATTTATCCACCTATGTATTTCTCTCTCTATCTTCGTTTTTTAACTTACGTGATGGCTGTAAAAAATGCTTCACGTTCTCAGAGAAATCCAAGAAAAGGAAATTAAACTGCATTATAGCCCTTAAATGAACTTGGAATTGACTTGAATGGCAGTGAGACAAAATTTCGTTTTCGTACGCAGAGTCGTGGGTTGAACATGATTTCAAGAAACGCGACAAAATCATGTCCGTATTAAAGATATTTGTTTTATGACGTAAGGAAAAGTAATAATAATATTCAGCATAAGAAATTTAAGGCGATTCCCACAAATTTAAAAATTTACCGGTATTTTATTAAAACTAAATCGTTTCAAAATTAATAAAACGTATTCAAGGATGTAATTCAATCAACTTAAAAAGTAATCATTACAATCTCCCTTCGGGAATCATTATATCTATGCGCGCGCTTATGCTACAATCATTATAAAGGAAAACAACCAATTTTACCAACTTTAGCAATAAACAGCATCTTGCGGTTCAAAAATCTTTTTCTTGAGTTTTTACATTCATTACCGAGCGATGGCATATTCATTTTGTCAAAACATTTGCAAGACCGCGAAAAAAGTTGCAGAAATCACATAAGTTATGTATACTCTTGACGAGCATCAAATTGTCAATCAATTTAAGCATGTTCGTCCGTCCATCTATCTCTTGGTCGTAAGAATTAAGGCGTTGGGCTAAAATTTTACAAAAACATTACAAGTTCGTGCGCGCAGATAGGAATTGAAAATGTGGCAAATCGGTCAAATTACACCCCCACAGTACAACACAAAGCTACGCAATTTTGACTTATTGCTCATTCCTCATGGATTACAACAATGAAAATTTGCACATCCTATGAGTAATCCTACAGTACTTGTATCAACATTCCCGCTTTGTTCGATTTAGTATAAAGGTGATGATGGGTACAGAAGATTCGGACATAGCCGTATAAAATTTCCTTACTTATTCTTCCTTGATAACTTGATAAAAGACAATATCAACAACAACAACAAAAATCGTTGGGAATAAAGTTCTGAAATCCTCTCCTTATTATGGCATTTTTTGTATTAACCGCCAAAGCGAAATTGATACTAAACTTCATTATATATCAGTTAACAATAAATATAGGAAATTATGTAAGAACATCAACGAACCCTGCAATTTTGTTTTTTTTTTTGTAACAAAAATTGAGGAAATTCTTAATAATAAGTTTGGTTACTTTAAACCCAAAATGATACACACAGGAAAACACGAAGCAGTAAGCAAAAGTTAAACAGAATGCTTAACAATTAATTGATCTTTCAGAAGCACGTGCGTGTGTGTGAGTGCGCGTGTACAAACACGTGCGTATATTTATTTCATTTTTTATACCCATCACCGAAGGATGACGGATACATTCATTTTGTCAAAACGTTTGCAACGCCCAGAAGGACGCATCAGAATATATATATTCTTGATCAGCATTCTAAATCGAATTAAGCATGCCCATCTGTCTGTCTGTCTGTTCGTATGTCCATCTGTTCGTATGTCCATCTGTCCGTTTGTCCGTCTGTGTAATGTCTATCGTAAACATTCTCCTGGCCACAAAAATTAAGCTTTCGACTTCAAATTTGGCAGAAACATTGGAAGACGAACGCATGCAGACTCACATTTTTACATCTATCCAGAATTTGAAGCTAATTGAAGCTACATAGTTTATGAGATCTCTGGAGCTCCTTTCTGGGGTTTACAAGGGCTTTGACGAAATGAACGCACCCGTCTACCCTCAAAGTCTCTCTAAAGACTCGTATTTTATTGCTGGACTAGTAAGGCGCTATTAACGGCTTCCAGACTAGTCAAAAAGCGTTGAATTTACTGTTTTCCCCAGCACCATGGAGTACCGTGATAAGTGCTTTGACAATTTTTTTAAATGACCGGTGTCCCCTATAATCCTGACCATTGTTTAACTTGTTAAACTATACAATTCATACATTGGATGTCATATGTTTGATGTTATAGTACATCGATTTAATACAAGTTCCTGTACCGACGCAGTCAACTTGAGCCCGCTTTAATCCAATAAAATAAAGACAACAAATTTTAGGAGCATCCCTTTTTATTAACAGCAATATTTATTAATTTACTGATCGAGCGAGAACTGCAATAACTATTTTCTTATTAACTTCTGTGACCAACTCATTCACTTCTAAGAGATGGCCGCTAGTCTGCAAAGCACAAAGGACTATATGTAAATATATACATGTACATAAAAGGAAACATTTACGATTTTAAGCATGCACGCACACGCAAGTAATTAAGAATTTAGGAATCAGGAAATTCCCGATATGTAACGCACGTGAATATTTATAATAAATAAACAAGAAATTATCATGTCGTCTGGCTAGCGTCGGCAGCAACAGTTTCCATTATAAGTTCTATATAAATAAATATTCAATAGTTTTTATTACATATATATTCCCTGGTAATATTTTTTACATGTACATACTACATATTTTTGTGGGCTAATAAAAGATTTAGTATATATCCTAATAAATTAGTCTTGTGGTCCTCTCCGCGCTTATATTTGTTTTTTTTTTATTGAACAATGGGCATTTAGATACTATTGTCGATATCCTATTTCCGTTAATTTCCTTAGGCACCTGTTTCTCCATATGTATATCGAAAACCTCTTTCTTTGGTCAATCCACGCTTAGGTGTTCGCTGGTAAGGATTGATTTATGCTTTTCGTTGACAGGCAATAGCTTTTTACCCGAAGTTCTGCAAAATTCGTCGTTAGTTTTGAGGGGTTCAAGCGGTCGTGGTAATTCTTCTACTTGCGGATGCCCTCCATTATTCCGTATCCCGTAAGCAGTCGTAGAAAACTTTCCTCCTTTCTTCGAATATCAACAATTTTTAATTTTTTTATATTCTGAAATATTTCCCTGTTTCGGTCCAAAGGTTTAAACTCTTCTTCTTCATCGCAGTATTCGATTTTGTAATCCATATTTTTTATTAAAAAGCTTTCATTATTTAATCAGTGAATGCTCGTCAACATGAGTAACTGCCAGATCATTAATTTTTCGATAACTTCTGCGACGTACGATGAAAGTTTTGAGCATATCCCACGGGGTGCGCAAGAAAGAAGAATCTTTCAAGAGAAAGAATTCTCTCTCCTGGCTTACCCTATGCGCATACTACATATTCGGATAAGCGATGAAATTGTGAATCATTAAAACGGTGTCGTTCGCAACCGCGAAGGATTCCTTTGATGTGTTGAGATAACCTGAAGGTATATTTCTTAATATGACTTGATTATCTAATTATCACATTTTACTTACGTTTTATTTTGGGGGTTGTTCAATAAAATGGATTAAACCTGTTTGCGGCAAGACTAATATGTTCAGTAGAGCGATGTGTTGTTATTATTCGTTGATCCTTTGCGATTCAACAATGATGGCGACAGTATATGATTACATATGGAAAGATTGATGATACAGAATTGGTTACATGCTTTGGCGGAGAAAAAAAGCAATAAATTTGCATTAAATATTTTTATTTAAAATTTTAGAATTTTATTTGGAATTTATTTTATTTTCAATCTAAAACTGTTTTCTTTTGTAACTGCAACTCTAAACAACCAATACTAACGCAAAGCGTGAGCAATTTAGCTGATGCATGGTTTGAAAATTTTAAGAGAGCTTTTCTCGCACTGCTTATGCATGCATGTCGCTAAAAAAGTCGAAACTTGAAAATGAAACTTGGTTAACATCCAGTGCTCAGATTTTTTCAATAAAAGAAAAAAAATCAATCAATACGACAAAGAAATTTTAGTTATTCATTATATAAAAGAACCACGGTACTCGTACGGTTCCAGTGATATGCATCGTAGGGCTTGAGAAAAGCAAGTTTAATTTACTTGCCAGACTTAGTAGAGATCTTTTCTTTTTGACTATCAGTGTTTATAGATTTTCTACAAAAATAGAAAAATCGAATGCATGACTTGTTTGATTACATTATACTCCAACACTCGCAGCACTTAGTGACTCAGTGTTTAAACTAAACTTTGTATCTCTTCTTGAATCGCATTTAAATTGTATTTCGCTATCTCCTGCAAGGCTCTCTTATATTCAAAGTTGGAGAGAGTTGTTGGAGCACCTTGACAGTTGACGGTATCAGTTTGACAGTTGAAATCGCTCTTACTCTCTATTTAAAATAACTTTAAATTTAATCTAACAAAAAATCAAAAAATCGATTTACGATATTTCTTCTTCGTTAGTTTATGTTCGTAATAAGCTCAATCCTAAATGCCCGATAGTATTTCTCTCCCGGATTATGATAAGATGTTCAAAGTCCTTGCTTTCATTTCCAAGATGTTTTCTATCAATATTGCATTCTTGCAGACCTCATGAGTACTAATATTGCAAGCACTGTCTATTTGTACTGTGTGATTAGATTTTCCCGTACTTGCCTGGTAATGTATAGCGTTTAGCAATTTGTTTTTCTTTTTTGTATAGCTGAGGAAGTAATTAAAGATTTAAGGTTAAGGTGCTTAAAATTTCAAAGATTAGTAAAATTTCGAAATCGTGTTAACGCAAACCGATCAACTTCTGCAGAACATAAAATTTCTTTTAAGTATTTTTAATTTCGTTAAATTCCTTTGTTTTAAAATCTATTTGCATCGTTCTATAAGCGTACACACAATTAAGAAAAACAATCTTATTTGCATAGCAATCTTTTCGTTATTTCATTAAACATGCTTTTCGAACATATTGTGTATGTTAACATTTGTAATGTAGAGCAGTAGCGGTTGTGAGTGTAAAAAGATGATCAAATCACAAAAATTGAAGTGGTTTTTAAATATAACACGATAAGTATCTAAGCCGTGTTTATTTGCTTTTCGCCGCATGTGCATGTGCGTGTGCATGTGTATGTGCTTTCTTATTTTTTATATCCATCACCAAAGGATGAGGGATATATTCATGGCGTCAAAACATTTGCAACCTTCAGCAGGAAGTTTCAGAGGCTCCACAAAGTGCACATATTCTTGACCCGCACCCAATTCTGAATACATTTAAGCATGTCCGACTGTTCATCTGGCAGCTGCAAACATTTTCCTGGCGACAAAAATTAAGCGGTCAACTTTAAATTTGGCAGAAACATTGGAAGTTCTTGCGCGCAGATTGGTTTTGAAAATTGGCCAAATCGGTCGAAGGACATGCCTACAGTACTATGTAAAGTGGGCCTACCTCTGTTTTCTAAAAGGAATAAAAAAGTGCTTTTTAGAGCATCACTCATAAACTATAGCAGATAAATGTACAAAAATTTGACCACGTATTCTACAAGCGACGCTGTAGCACCTGTATAAGAATGGAAAAAATTGACCTCGCCTACCCAATATTATAGTGTATCATAATATAATTTTTTTTTCCAACACGCAAAAGCAAGCACCAAAAACCCCATAAAGTATATAAATTCTTGATCAGTTTCAAATTCAGTCTGTCCATCTGCCCTTCTGCCCAAACGTGTAGTATCTGTGGTGAATATTCTCTTGTTAGTGAAAATATCGCCAATTAATTCGCAAAAGAATTTGGAATTGACATAAACTTTCCAAACGACACGCCTACAGAACATGTATAGAACCTTAGTTCTTTTATATTTTTTGTCTTTTTTAGGATAACGCATAGGCATAAAGGATTCGGTGACGACCGAATATTATTGTCTTACTTCTTTCTATAATTCTTCCTGTAATTGCTTTTATAAACAACGTTCATTACAGTGTTACGAAATATTTCGAACTTTCGGCTTTCAAAATACATGCAGCGTTTATTTATTTATTTCTTTTTTTTTGAAAAAAATTTAGGTCAAGTGCTTTTTAAAACTTTTGTTGGTAAGGTGTTGCAACAGATGCTTCAATATAGCAGATTTTTTGTTTATAAATAATCAAAAGGTAGAATCCCTCTTAAGCGATTATATAACAAAATAAGGGAACTTTTCAAGTTTCGAAAAGAAAAAAAAATGTAATAAAAAAAATGTTTTTTTTTTCTTCTCCAAATAATTATTTAATTTATTACATTACAGAGGGAGATATAGCGACTACAATATTCAGAAATGCGCCCCAGAAACTCAATAAAGTTTTTTAAGGCAGGCTTCCGCTGTCTTACCAACTTCTAATAAAATTCTTCTCATGGTAAATAGTTTGCATTGGGACGTTAAATAAATTCTTGTTGATTTCCGAAAGTATGTGTACGTTAGGAGAATAAAACTATAACTTTGTCATCTGAATGCGCTATCCTTAAGCTTCACATCTTAGGATAAACTGTCCCGGAAAGTGTAAAGAACATAATTTTTAGGGTATTTAAAGAGCTCTCAATACTCAATTCAAAGGCGCTCAATAAATAAAGACGTGGCGTACACTGGATTCAGGGCCAGAAAACATCATATGATTTTTCGATTTTTCGTCTTAATACAAATACTACGCGATCGCCCATAGCAAATTGCTATTATTTCATTATTCGGCAGGATCGGCAATTGAAAATAACGACAGACGAACCGTTCTAATTAATGGTATTATTATAAATACGAATACCAGCATGCCGATCATCGTGTGGTAATGAGTAGGAACCCATGCTCATTCTATGGCGAACAATTAATGTCGATCATAAACCTAAATATCTGTGGCGATCCTAAAAATGTATTCTGGTTTAGTCCAACCAAATAAAACGATGACCAGGAAACGCTACAAACTAACGTAATTAAAACGAAAAACGGCCGAAAAAGTTTGACGAATATATCAGCCCCATATAGCAAAATTCATCTGGGAAACGGTGCTGCTTCTAGTTAACACTGTTTTTGATCGCTGATTTATTCTTTGTTCAAGCAAGGGTCTATCGTTAAGACAATAACCACAAAACGAATGGCTTGCGTAGATGGGCTGAAAACACAATTAGTGTGTTCTGCAAGTAATTCATATTCTGCTCCGTTATTTCATATATCAAACAAGGCAAGAAATCTTTAATTTGATTCATTCTCTTAGATTGCTGTGCTTACAACAGTTCTTCTTTTGAATTTGACAGCGTTCAACGAGGTCGCCGAGGTCGAGGATTTACATGTGGTAACGTAAAACACAATGGAAACATTACTTTCTATGAGGCGTTCTCCTGACGAATAAACCGCGATCATTATATTTGTTATGAAATTGAAGTTATATTTATTATGAACAGGCTTTAATATGTACAAATAGTCGTCATCGGTTATGAAAGGTTCTGATCGACCAAGAGCTTTAACCGTTGTCTAATAACTTAGAGAATTGTAAAAGGTTAGCACGTTGAAAACGTTTATTGCTAGAAAATTTTCGCAACACAATGAAAAGAAAGAAAACTTAAAGGCTTAAAAAGAAAAAATTGAGCACTAGCAAGACTGACTAAAAAACTCTGTTTTAAAAAGTCAAATTAGATATTAGGTCTAGTAGATTTAAAAAAGTAACATAAATTAAGTTAAACTAAAGTACATACGGTCAGCTATTGAAAAACAAGCACTGTTTATCCTTGACCTTGAAAATCATTACGGTAGCAATAAAACAATAGAAATAACCAGAGTCGTTTCAGGTAGGGCCGTTTCTGCGATTATTTATTTATTTATTCATAGTACAGTATAAAGTTCGCAAGCCCTTCAAGGACCAATTTCAGTGTATTGTAGTGAAGAATATTGTACACACTAGGAAATTAAAACTAAAGTATAGATTATTACTCCAATTTCATAAACAATATTACTTAGCAGATTAGTTTATGTGTGCAACCTGAATTTAAATTAATAAATGTTTAATTTCGAAGTGAAAATGTACGGGGTATGTGACTTCTTAGGGCTCGAATGTATCTAACTATATATATATGTATATAAAATGAAACTAAAGAAAAAGTCGATATTTAGTTCGGTTATTTAATTATGTGTGTATATTCTTCTCGTTCTTCTTCTTCTTCAACAAATCAACTACGGATAGTAATCACGTACGAAGAATTTAGCTTTCGCTGTTGCAAAAAGGGCCGAGTACAAAAGCGAAAGCTAACTTCAAGTAACATCATTACGTACTAGCTAGTTTGCTGAGTTGAAGATAAAGTATATATGTTTTCCTAATAAATTTTTCAATACACGTTCATATTTTATATAAATGTCTGGAAGTGTTGAACAATTTTTGAAGCATTTTTGAAAGATCGTTTTATATCTGCAGGCATCGCCTTTCTTTGAATTGAGAAACTTTGCAAAAAAAGAATTATGAACCTTGGCAGCTCTACTCTGTGATTCAGCAAACATATGTAAATTTGCGAAAATGAATTTCTTGCAAAATTCAGTATTTTTTTTTTACTGAAAAATAATAAAAGCCTTAAACGGAATAGACAAAATTCTAAAGAAAATTTGTAAAACATCACAAATTGGTGCAAATGAATGTCGCTTCTTATCGACAGTCGGTAAACGAAACGCTACAGGCTTTCGTTTTACAAATAGAAGAATTTTTGGAAGTTTTCTGGAAGACGATAAAACAAATACATCAAGAATTATCGCAATCCACCAGCTGGGAGAGTCCTATTGAGTTTACAGATTTACAGCGAACTTTATTTAAAGTCTTATTTATATTATTATTATTCACTGGAGCGTTAATTGCGTATTCGTGGCAAGTTTATGGTAAAGTGATAACTGAAAAATTTGTAAGACCAAGTAAGTTAAATATTAGAAGAATTTACCCGCATAACAGTTATATTTGCTATCTGAATTTCGTAGGTACCTTAAAAGAGATTGAAGAATTGAAACTGTCGGTAGCTAAGTTAAAATTACCTAAAGAACATTCACCTAGAATCTAAGTTTCAACGTTTTCTTTGTCTATATTATGTCAAAAATCAAGAAATTTTTTACTCGGAAAAAGGAAGAAGCTGCATTTAAATTAAAGATAGGTGGGACTTTAGGTCAAGGTCATGCCCTTAACGCTCCTTCGGAGCCTTCGGGTTCTCAACGTAAATCTAATCATAAGGCATACGAGCCGCCCAAACGTAAAGAACTAAGCAATGAAGCGCGAGCAGCCGCAGCCGCCGCCTTAGCACGTATTGAAACCAAGGATACAAGAGAGTTTAATACATCATTAGCAGCCATTAAGGCTCAAGCTAAAAGAGAATTGGAAGCGGAAAAAAAAATAAGAGAGGAAAAAAAGGCCGACGAAAACTCGTCAGAAACAGAGACACGTCCTGACGTAACTTTAGCTTGTCAAGGCGTATTCTTTCGTTGCCCCATGATAAATGACGAAATATTACCTAAAAAGGAGTGGAAAGTGAAAATTAAGGAATTTCTCTATCAACAATTGGAAAACGAAAGAGCGTTAACATCTTGTTTGATTATTCAAAATTGCAATACTAAAGAAAAGGTGATTTACATATTTTACGATCTCTGCCACACAGCTAAAAATAAGAAACACAATGCTTTTGTCATTGTAGGCTGAAGAATGCGTTAAAACACTAGTAAAATATTTGGAAAATATAATTAATCATCCGGAAGAAGAGAAATATCTTAAAATACGTATGTCTAATCGGTAAGCGCCGCATAGAAAAAAAGTAAAAACGCTTTATTAATCATGTTTAATGACACACAGTGAAGTTTTAAAGGTCTATTAGTAAATTTACTCCCAAAACTATCAATTATTGTTCTTTAGGATTTTTAGCGAAAAGGTTCGCTATATAGAAGGAGCTTTGGACTTTTTAATAGCGGCCGGTTTTCATGAAATTGAAATGGATAATGAAAGCTTTCTTATTTGGTCAAAAGATAATATTGAAGAGGGTCAAGATTTGCCGACATTGTTAGACGCCTTAAAGAACGCTGATCCTATAACTTTAGAGTTGGACCGTAACATTAAAGTGTTATTGCCTTCACAAGCCAGACGCGTTAAATTGCCGGATGACTTTTACCGCATGTCGCCCGAGGAGATTAAGAGAGAACAACAAATGCGAACTGAAGCTTTAGAGAATGCTCAAGTCCTAAAAACGAAAGCTATGAGAGAACGAGAAGAACAACGTGTTCTCCGTATGTATCGCTATGCTTTAGTACGTGTAAAATTCCCAAACGGGATTTATATCCAAGTAAGTCGCATAAGTTAAAATGGATTGTAATAAAATTGTGCACCTTCCGTTAGGGTACTTTTAATGTTTATGAAAAAATTAGTGATATCTTCGAAATGGTTCAGTCTTGTCTCAGCGACGAGACTCTAGAATTTAATTTGATTTCATCAAGTGATGGTAGACTTTCGGATGAAGATATGGACAAATCTTTATACGATTTAAGGTGAGTTTGTTTAGCTCCTCTTTTTTTCTTAAGCCCAATTATATATTCATTTGTCTTTGTATTTTAGACTCATTCCAAATGTTGTTTTACTGTTTTCAATACCTGGTCAAGTAAACACCAACTATATTGACACTAATTTTCTTAAGGAGGAATTGTTGCTATTAGTGCAGTCAATGTAAATTTTGAAGCTCGAATGATCATTGAAAAAGAATTCTATATATTGAAAAATTTATTTATATACGTATTTTTGTTTTGCTTTCATTTGCATTCTTTTGCATTTGGTTCTATTTCGTCTTTATTTCTTTCGAATAAAATCTAAAGCATAAATTGTTACCAGACTTCTATTGCATGTTTATGAATTTATCCTTTAAACAACAATCCGTTCGCGGAAGGGATATTTCGAAAATAATCCTAAATTTAAGTAACTGCGATTTTAATAAGAACATCTACAAACCGGAGGTGGGCATTTTCTTAAGTGACATTACGCCTAGAACCGATGTAATCGTGTGTCATTAAATTTTGAGGACTTTGTTATCTTAGCCACCATGCTCGCAACAGTATAAATATTCTAGAAAAAAAGAATACCGCCATACAGGCAGTATTTTACGAAATCTGTTGCGTTCGGCCTTAATTATGCATACAACAATAAAGGAAAATTACATCCGACACCAAAGACAACAGATGAATTTAAAACTAATTTGAAATTTAGAAAAATATTGATAGAACAAATAAGGGGTGACTTTAGAATGCCGTCGTCTTAGTGGCCATTGTTTTAGAAAATGCGCTCGTTCGTTAAGGGTTGAAAACGGAGGCACATGCTTCATATATACATTGTTTTATTAGATTCCTTAATTAAATATGAAATTGTGTATTATTCACCTAAACTAGCAGACAATTAAAAAAATTGCAGCAACTAAACCAAACGGCTTATCATCTCCTTGATTACCCTACAACTCTCTTAAAATTTCGATCAGAATGGATACGCTTTCTTATCCCTTTTCCAATAACTTCTCACTGCAAAAACCACAATTAATTAAAAATTTAGCAGAAAGTGGAAAGTTTTAACTCAATGCAAACTCGATTGAAATTCATCTATGAACATGCTCGTAATAGGTTAAAATTATGGTTTCTAAATTTTTGTAAGATATTAAACTAAAATAACGAATATTTGCTAACATAGCTTAAACGGTCAACGCTAACTCACGTTTGCGCAATTAACGGACTACTTTAGAATTCTTATGCGTTGCATAACAAAGGTAAATTATTTTCTTACTAGGTTTCAATATGCTTTCAAATTTTCTGTAATACTTTGGTAAACAAATTCTTCAACTATTGCTTCGTGTCCTTACAATTTTTCGTCGAAATTTCGAACTCTTCTTCATGCTCTCTGAAAGGCTATCCCTGCTGCTGGCTGATGTCGAGTTGTTGATTTCTGATATCTCTAACCAGCTTACAGAATACACTCAGAAAGTACGATATGATTTGCCTAACTTCTATTAGTCATAGAAGTTTTGCGTCTGGGTAATGGCGTTCAAGTGCGATACAATTTTGAAGACGAGAGGCATTGAATTCTATTTGACAATAGCACAGAAGCGACAGTCTTTTGTAAATACACTTTTCCGCTGTTTTATAGCCCTCAGATAAGGAGACTGAAGGTAAGTTTGAACAAACCCCTTTGCAAATCATAATTTTTGAAAACGGCATGCAGCACAATTTTAACAATTCTCATTCTTTTCACCCGATGTTTACATTTAATTATATATGAAATTTTAAAGAGAAGTATGCAGAAAATTTTTGATACGTTCATTTATATACATTTATTAACCAATGCGTAAAAATTTGACGCCACACAAAAGTTAATATTTTTAAAATTCCTTTAGATTCAAATCTACGTATATGAAAAACACTACATGCCGCAGTCTTTCGAATTTAAGAAAGCTGAAGTTTGTTAAGCAATATTTAATCATTAATTAATTGAGTTCAATTGGTTATTAATTAAAATCAATAAAGATTAAAGAAGAAATTTATACCAATAAGACCATGATGTCTCTTCCAGCACACAAGTAATGTAACAAAATTAAAATTACAGTAAATTTTAACTTTTAATGAATTGTGCAACCACAAAATGAAACAAGAAGTACACAATAACCAATCACATTCAGAACTGTAGCCTCGTGATCATCGGAGTATGCATAGTAAAATAAAGCAAAGAAATGAAAAAAAAATAAATAAATAAACAAAATATAAACCTTATAAAAAAAAATTGTCAAAAAATTAAAATCGACTGAAAAAAAGTTTAGTATATTGAACAAAATATATCACTGTTTACTTAAATTGTCTAGTTCTCTTTTCATAATGTCTAGCTTACCATTTAAAACTTCCATATTATATTTGCCTTCCTGTACAATGCCCAAACAGATCTTAAATATCACATTTCCTGCAACCTTTTTAAATAGTTTCTAGTAATCCAGCACTTTTTTTGCCCACGAATTTTTTCGTTAATTCCTTATTAATTTATCCCTGCTACAATTTTTCTATTTCCATTTATTTTATTTATTAACAATTTTATTCAGGTAGTTTTATTTTGATTTAGAGGTAATTTTATTCAATTTGAAACAGTGTTGTTTTGACTTCGAGGTAATTTTATTCAGTTAGAAACAGTTTATTCAGTTAGTTCGTTTTCGTTTAAGTTATCAAAATAAAAGTTCGCTATCGCATCAACCAACTCAAATTGTATCCAGTTGCAGTCCGAAGACCTTTCAAATGTAAGCATTGTATGATATAAGGAAGATCAATTTGTGAGAGGGTTCGTCATAATAATTATCAGATAAATACTAAGTTTTATAAGGCTAGTAATTCCGAGCTTAGCAATTTCCTTCATATAATGACTATCCATACATATATAGTTATAAGATATAATGAGAAAAAACAACTCTTATAAGCAACTTCCGTAAGATGTAACAAGACGAAAATCAAACAACTGATTAGATGGAAAGATATGTGCATTGGTTCTCTTTGGCGTTAACCGGATTTCATTTTCGAATTTCGACTTGTTTTCCTTATATATGCACAAGAAATGCGAGAAACGCTCTTTCAAAATAGTCAAAATAATCATTTTTACACGTAACAAGTTCAAAAATGCGGCAACCCTATTTTTTGACATTAATACAGTACAATTGTTTTGCTTTGATTTCAGAGTGCACGTGTTGAAATAATTTCAATTTATTATTTAAAAACTTAAATAATCATTTGTACATGCACATTTATTAATAATGCCTAAATCCAAAAGAGACAAGAAGAGTATAATTTTTCTTCTGCGTCACAAGACTAAGTTCCTAATTTCTGGTTGTCTTTTTCAGTTTCGCTAACAAAAAC
>KK500380.1:7462-37051 GCA_000688715.1 Glossina pallidipes
ATACCGTGAGTCTATATATTTAGGCAGCAAGTGAAAAATTGGAACAAATAGTGATTACTATAAAGACTAGTCAGTCGATTATTCAGTTTATATATTTGTGAAAACAGTTCTTTCCTTTTCTGGTTAAAATTCAATAATGTTTTTGTTTAAACAAATTTTGATTATTTTTCAACAGTGGGCAAAATTAAAAAACGCATAAATAAATTTTATATGATTTAGTTTCTTTACATCACCCACACGATCCCGTTAGCGACGAATGCCTTTATCAAAAGCAATTTTTAGTGTACCGCCCTTTTGAACGGCTTTCTGTGTTTCATAAATTATTGGTTGTAGCACATTGTGCGAGGTAGTGATGCTTCCTATAGTCCTTGTGGGTACTGACAACAGTAAATTGCGATCAGCAGTAAACATATTCTCAATATTCCCGTAGCCGTCATGGTACCACGAAATCAAATTTTTGTATAGTCGTAAAATTTTGAATTTATGCCCTGACTAATTGTTCTAAAATAATTCATTTTCGTTATCCGAAGCAATTTTTACGACACCGCTTTCTTGAACGGCTTTCTATGGGTCATAAGATATTGCATTTTAAAGAATGTATACAGGTTGTCTTGAGCGAAATCGATGTTTGATTTTAGGCAGAATCGGGATGTCTCACGTAAATCTATTTCGTATATCAGTGTCGTGAGAGGCAAAAAAATTCTTTCATGTTTCACATTTAAATTAAACGTGCATGCTACTCTCTATCTAAATAAACGAAGACCTTGCGTTAATTTTAGAAAATTTCTCATAAAGGTATACGTGAGGGTTAGTGCTTAATGCATATAAATTCAGACACCTAATTTATATATACATATATGTATATCTATATATACATATTTTAACTTCGCGATAAAATTCGATAGTCTTTGTGGCACAAATTAAAAATTTCTTCATGGCAACTTCTCCGAAATTTTAGATAAGAACTGAAACTGGATTAAGAAGAAACGCTTTCACATTAGGCTATGAGACTCTTACATGCTTTTAAAGAGAGTGAAACAGAGGTAAAAGCTTCAGTAAGTCGAAAAGTGTTTTTCCGTCTAGCATATTAACTGATAGACACGCGGGCATTTTTAGCGATTCTGTCTTGAACACATCTAATCTACATAGATGCATCGATAAATGTCAGTCCTGAGTTGAAAGGAAATAAGCTCTTCTTCTTCTACCATATATATACACTAAAAGATACGCATGCTTTAATCAACTCTGCTAATAAATTCGACACATGATATGCAGCTAACGCAGATCGAATCAAAAGTTCGTAAAGCGATGAAATTCCTTAACGACGAAAGCAACGGTTTACTATATAGCGCATTTTCATAAATGAATGTAACGCCCACGTTAGGGAATATTTCATAATATCTGTAAGATATTTTTTCAATAATAATCATTGAATGTAGATAATCCCGTTGTGTTGAATACAACAGATAGCATGTTCGTTGGAAAATGATTGTACGGTAAAGTGTAACGTTAGGGGAAATTGTTAAATTTTACATTGTTTTATATTTAGCATGTTGTGCATGAATATATGTGTTTCTGACTGTGTCAAAGCGCACCGTTCCCAACTGTTACACACACAATTAAACATAATAACATTGTCTTGCGTTTAGGTTCTTAAAAGAATACATGTGTGCATGCATGCATGCTTGCACGCATGCATATATATGCAGGCATGTACTGTGTTTGCGTGTGTGTGTATGTGTGTGTGTGTGTAATGGTTTGTTTGTTTTCCTTTCTTTTCTTTTTTCTTTCTGTGCAAATCATCTATCTATCTCGCTCTACTCTCTACAAGTATCTTCCAAGCGAATGCATGGCGAAAAGCAAGCATTATCACAGCAATAGTATATATATTATATATGTAGAAGAAAAGGAGAGACTTTAAAAGAGAATATGCACACACACTGCGGAATTATTTAATGCCAAAGGATAATACCAGAAACAACGAAAGTCCATAGATGTTCCAACATTTTGATCACAATTGTGACTACGCGAAGCTTGGGGACTTTTTGTGCACCTGTTATCAATAACAATAATAACGCTGTTAATTAACATCATATCTGTTAATTAACATTTCAATAAATATGTAGAAATTTTTTATTATTAAAAATAATTATGCAGTAATTTGTTATATTTATCTTTACTTTTTATATAATTATTTTATTTATATATTTATTCATTTCATTTCCTTACACATTGCATATCATACGCGAGCTATTCTACGCGGCATCTATCCGTATTGTAATTTATTGTTATTAATGAGTGAAATATTAACAAGAAGCTTTCAGTCCTCGATTTAGCCAAGAATTTGGAATTTTTCTGCATTAAGACCGCAGTTATCGTAAGTGGTAAACCAATCGTTCGTTTTCTCCATGCACTTCAGTTTCATAATAAATAATTTATGTTTATTTTCAGAATATTCTGCTAACACCCGCCTGGGTAGCCGAGTAGGTAAAAACCGCGCCCGACCAATGCAGTGAAGAAGAAAGTAGAGCCGTAGAGTTTTTTTTTTGATCGTAGCTTATAGCGAGTGCTCAGTTGATAAAGGAGCCACACTTATCGATTGGCCGCACACACACTAGGCTACGGCCATCAATTCCCTATTTCTTTTCCTATTGTCTGCCTCTCTGCTTTCCCACAGCCATCGTATCACACGAATACCCTATGTGATTGGTTGTCTATATAAAAAAAAGGGAAAAGAATTGGTATCAGTTGGGAATTTGTCAAAACATTTGGCGAACATGAAATTTAGAATTCTTTTATTCTTCAAAATAAACAATATTTGCTATATATAAATACGTGCTGTATGATTGTTTTTTCGTACATACACAGTTATATGCACACCCATCCAGTATTCCGCTAAACATATAGAAATGTATGTGTGGCTGCTTTGCAAAACGTTTGAAAGGATGTGACGCCATATCAAGACACTGCTAACAGAATCTTTGCCCGTGCAAATGATGAGAATGAAAGAGCAAGCATGCAAATGGCGGCTAATTAAAAGCGTTATAACTGTTCTTAGTAACAGATGCACAAAACGTGCGCAAGAATTTTTTAATCTCAATTTTGAAGAAAATGTTGGAACATCTAGGCATTTCGTTGTCTCCGGTAATACGCTGTTGTCATGAGTGCTTCATATTCGTACTCCTGCCTGCATATGCACTTGAACAATAAACAAATGAAAAAAAAGAACATAATTGTATTGCTTATAGTAGTTAGTTTGTCAGGTAGGCAGTGTAAGTAACTGTACATGAATAAGTGTACGCGTTTGTATGCATGTATGTGTGTGTGTGTGTGTGTGTGTGTGTGTGTGTGTGTGTGTGTATGTGTTCATATGCTACATTTACATCAAAATTATGAAAATCACAAGTTTTCCATTTTCACTTGTTTTTTGTGATCGTGTATGACTCGTTTGATGTGACGATGACGGTTTAAGCGTATGTGGACAGGTTACGGTAACGCCGACAACACTGGCGACAACAACGTAATGAAATAAAAGAAAAAATTGTTGTATATTGAAGTAAAATTTGATGTTTCATTTTTGTTTTGTTTTTTTTACGTTTCTTTTTTTTTTGCGAATATTATTATTATTATTATTATTATTATTATTTTTTTTGTGCTTTATTTTAACATTTTAAACTTCCTTAGTCAGGATGTTGAAAATTACCAGGATATGCTTTGTGATTTATTTAATTGCTTACCGGCATCTCAGTTGACTGTTTTATTGCTGTTTTTGATGTTCGTGTCGGGTGTAGCGTACAGTTACAGTATTACACGTACACATATACAATTGCATGACAAGTTTGCCACGTACTTAAATCCTTAGATCGCTGCAGTCGTGTGTACGTGTTTTACATTTTTACTGAAATTTTTTATTTAGCAGCATATAAGCATACACATAAAATGTACACGTGCGCATGTACATATATGTCTAACCATCTAAGGGAAGAAATGTGTTTTGTACAGAAAATATCATTACAAACATATTGTTTTTTCAATTTTTTTTTTTTGTTTTTTTAGTTTTTTGAAAATTTGTGTTTCTTTACAGGATTTATGTCAACAGAGTAGAGTGACAGTTATGTTTAAAATTTTGAGATTTTCTTTTAATTCAAACTGTCTTTCTGTTTGTCTGGCTTTTACAATTCACTTTAAATTTATTAAGTGCTTTTTCTTTTGGTTGCTTTTAATGCAAATTATTTACTAAAAACCTAAGCAACCTGATGCGAAACAATCGCATTCTTGTGGTCAACGTGGGGAAAAGCAAACTCTGCGGGCTGCCAATGAATAATACGAATAATTTTGGCGATATTAACTCAGTCAAATACGTTTGTATGTCTAATTGTTTGTTTGTTTGTTTGTTTGTTTGTCTGTCTGTCTGCATTCACATATAGACTCAGGCCTGATAGCCTCAACATTTACTTCATTTCTTTACCACGGCTGGCTTAAGCCAAAATTTTCCCTCATTAGCTTAGCCAGGTCACTATAGGACTTGGAGAATGCTGGCCTACCCTTATCTATTTTCGATGAGTAAAAATCTGGTCTAGCTTTGTCTCATTGTTATAACAAAACTATACGTCTTCCTTATCGAGCGTTATCAGGATGCTCGTAGTATTTATCGCTTCGAATGCTTCACGTTGAATTGAGGAAACGTCTTGCCAGTGCGAGAGTCTTTTCTCCACGCTTCCTTTTCCTTCCGTTCTTTGTTGTTTAAAGAAAATTTAGAGAGAAGAGAAAAACCTTGTCTTCAATTTCTCCACTAATATGTGTCCGAAGTCCCATCTTGTCCGTGCTACCCTTGATAATTATTGGCATAGAACATGAAAATTTTGGTAACTTGTACAACTTGTTTATCTTCCAACCGGCTATGGTGCTGCTTACTTTATTAACAGTGTTCCAGCTGGAAGGCGAGACGTGTAAATGGTTAACTTATCTATAGACGGATATTACGAGCTGTCGGACTTTCGGCATAGTGAGGAGCAAAAACAAATAATTTGCATTCAAGTTCTGTTTTCCTCGGACTACCTTTGCGGGCAGAAGGACACTGATCAAGGATATAGGTTTCGTAAATTTCGCAAGATCATTGATGTTAGAAACACGAGAGAAACCCAATGTATTCGACGGCAGTGTGCTGATCCTCAGCAATATTTCACATTTCTCTTTCAGTTTACAGTTCTTCCTCTTTTTTTTTGTTCATTTTAATCTCTTTTGGTTGCGAAGTGAATTAAAAGGGGCTCTTTGATTTAAATCTAGAAATCCTTGCGTTCTTTTCTCTAACTAACTCGAAAACAATTTTCTTTTTATTTATTTACTTTTCTTCTTTTTTTTTGTTTTTTTCTTAAAAACCCTCTAAACAATCATAAAATATATCACAAGTAAAAATTATGTGCTTACACATACTCGTGCAAGTTAAACCGACTAACTCCTCACAATTTGTTGTTTATCTTTAAAAGGCAACACCAACGTTAACAAACAGTAACAATAACAACAATTTATAAACTGTAAGTAAACAAAGTGCACACATATCAGAAGGTTCACGTCGCACAACTAAATCTTTCACTTTAAATCCTTTAAGATATAAACTATCAGGGAAAAAGAGAAAGGACATGAAAGAGATAGAGAGAGAGGAGAAAGACGAGGAAAAAGAAATGTAAGAAAAATAAACTTAAAAATCTTCCCTGCCCTGCTTATGTAAGTCTTCAAAAACTACTTTGATGAAGATGCGTTTCATGTGCAACCAACGCACAAACAACTCGTGGAAGATATATTCACATTCAGACAATATTTGTGTTGTTTGTCTGCATGTAATATTGTGTGTGACAAGAGAACATCATCATATTATTCACACAATCCAACAACAGCTTTATTTTAGTTTTAACGTCAGCCTCAAGTCATGTTGATCTATTTAAACCGGTTGGTTTTTACTGTGCGTGTGTTATTCGTATATAGTGTTACGATAACCTAACCGGCATTCTAATGTTTATTTAATTTTTATTTATTTATTTATTTATTTATTTTTTTTTTTTTGTGGGGAAATGTTTTTTTATTTACTGTCAGATTGCTGCTGTTAGCTGAAGGACGGTTTTTACACTTAAGGTTTTTGGAGAGAAACACAATTTTGAAGAAGAATTTAATTAAAATGCTTTTGAGTTAACATTATTTTCGAAAAATCTTATTTTTAAAAAAGAAAAGTTCTATTGCATAAATTCTATGCTTTTGAAAGAAATATTTGCGGTGAGAGGAGACTACATTTTCGTGAAAAACCTTGTAATGGAGCATCGCCTATGACAAGAGCAATGGTTGCATTCGTTTTATTACAAATCCTTAATACGCGAAATGTTTGCTCGCTATGAAATTCTTGGTTTTTTTTTTTTTTGTTTTCTTAATTCTGCCTCTTTAATAGGCTTTGTTGCGAATGTCAAACAATAATGTGCTTTAGATGCTAGGCTATTGACAGAATTGTTTATGTTCAATTGAAAGGGAAATCGCTCTGGTTAACGATTAACATAATTAATTTTGTATACAAAACGTTTTGTAGCTCATATTGTTGCAAAGGAACTTTGTACGCGGCTTGCATTCAAAGCCAGGATGGCAATCCACAAAAAACACTTTATTCGCCGAATACAGAACCGTAGACTCTTTTAATTTTTCACAATTGCGTTTGTTGCAAAGCGATTGGTCGAAAAGGATTGCTATTAGCTCGTACCGTAAAAGAAACTTGCACAACGGAACTTCAGGCGACTCTGAAAGCCCTTAGGCAAGGCGTTTCAATGGCTGTGTCCAGCCGGGATATAAGTGTTTTACTTAATATCAGGTTTTTTTAAGAGACAAATCATATCACAAATGACTTCAGCTTTGCTAAATAGCAATATTTACTTAACAAGACATTTTGAAAATGTCGCGCAGTAGAAAACGCATTTGGGAACGAAAACGGAAGCTTTTGCAACTAGATTTTTATAGATTATATGATATATTATATAGAATTTGTACAATAAATTTGAAGCCTGGCAGGACATGACGAGTCTTTTATTATGTGGAATATATAGTAGAGAATGTGCCCACAAGAATGGGTTGGAAATCCACTTAATAAAGTTACAGTACATTCAAGTTTAAACGCACTTTTATTGTATAAAGTTGTATGTAGAAGCCGAATAGCGAACACAACTACAAAAATGTATAAAATGCAGTGTGACGTCCAAGAAGAAGCGTGCAACAAAAAGGTGCATTAAAATGTTGTTTTTCCTCACTGTATATTCTTTTTCGGAGGATTACTGGTTCTCTTTGTGAAATTGTGCGACCAACGATATTAGGTATCGCTTGTTAGAGTGTTGGAAAGTGGGGAATTGATTTTCAGCGAATTTGGGAGTGCCGGCAACATGTAATTAAAAACACATTATATAATGTACAATAATACAAAAGAAGTTTCGTGCTTATTATCAAGTTTTTAACGGAATAATTTTTTTTCTGTTTATATACCTAAGAAATGCCCTAAGAATAGATATTCGAAGTTGTTTCCGTTTTCAAATTAGTCCGAGTAGAAATGCTGGTTCTAGGCCCCTCTTATACGCAACATCGTAGGGGATATATTGATCTTGTCAGAATGTTTGCCGTATCTAGTGAAAAATTTCGACGGTTTTCTTTAAGTAAGCAAATGCTCAATCAGTCTCAAAGACGTCTATGCGCTATCTGCATTCTTTTAGCCGGGCTGGTATTCAAAAAAAAGTAAAATCGATCAAAGGGCACGCCTGCCGTAAATCCCGTTTTACTCCTTACTCATAAACTAGGACAAATGCAAGGATTAAAAGTTCCCCACAGATTCCATGGATTTTCGTGCACTATCTGTAAAAAAAAATAGCAAAGATCAGTCACGCCCATTCAATATTATCTAGTATCAAAGTTTTCTTTCTTTCGCTGTTCTTTTAATTTCTTTTCTTTCAATATACACCTAATTCTCTTTTTACACAATAGATACGTTCCCAAAAAATTCGTGTAAAAAGAGAGTTAGGTGTAAACAATATTAAAAAGTTCTTCTTAGGGTTCACTTAATTTATTTCGTGCTTCCACATTTTAATTCATTAAATATTTAAAAAAAAATAACTCGCTCTTTGCTCTGTGAGATTAAAGAAAAATTCCTGGAATATTAAAAATCGTGTTAAAACAAAATAATTCGTGTAAAAAAAGAATTTTTTTTCTTTTGAACTCGTGTTAAATCAAATTCGTGTAAAAAAAACGTGTAAAAAGAGAATTGGGTGTATATATAATATCGAACTTGTTTTACAGTTACGCTGATAATAAAACAAGTTTTGTTTTCCGCAGATAGCCTTGTTAACAAGGGCGAAAATGCCCGGAAATAGGGTATCTCCCTTGTGAGCGGGTGCTGGTATAAATGTAGTCCTCATAAACGATTTGCAAAGCGAATTAAACCTGTTACCGAATATCGTTTTACGATCGGATTTGATCGACTATAGTAAGTGCAACAAACAAAATTAATTTCAATTTCTTTGCTTATATCTATCTATCCCTACCGAATAACTTACTAGTTTCGCTCTTACAATTTTAAAAATGGATCGACTTACTCGCACCTTCAGCACAATAATGAAAACAAAACAGTTAATAAATGTATTTGAAATTTTGCAACGCAATAAAAACAAAAAAAATAAAAAAAAAAAAAAATAAAATAAAGGAAAATAAGTAAGCAGCTAGTGAAGAGGAAGAAAGAAATCGTACCACATATAAGAAAAATTATTACCTCTTAAGCAAGAAATATTTCGCTCTCGTAGGAAAAAGTCTGACAAAACACTTAAAACTTTTTGGCATCTTGTCCGTTGCCTTTAACATTCTTTATCTATTATTAATGTTACTGTGAAAATGGTTTAGTAATTTCCTCTACTTGCGCGTTCTCTCTGCTATGTGTAATTATAGCTGTTGTCCATCCTCTCTTATCCACTAATGCCTTTCCCCATTCTATTCCCTATATTTCGTTAACAATTAGTAAAATGTTGATGAGTCAGCAACTGTATAAAGAATTCGTTTATTTCATTCCCCTTTCGCTGTGTTCTAGTGTTGGTTTTTCTTTCTCGCAAAAAATAACAAAAAAAAAAAAATTTACTACAATTCCACAACAAGAACAACCTCAAGCGAGAACAATGGCTGTTCATTAAAATGCGCGTAACGTAATTTAATTAATATTTACTTTTTCGTTTTGTCAGTTAAGCAAAAGTTTGTAGGTTTTTTTTTATTGTTTTTTTCATTTTTTAACTCTTCCCACCTAATCGAGAAAGTTACGGATAGGAACAGTACTCTCAAGTTCAAAATTTTTAAATGTTTAAACAAAGAAAGACATTTTCCCATAATCCTATAAAGTCTCGAAACTATTGTTCAGGGGGAAATTTTAAATCGTTTTAACGAACTGTGTTCAACTCTCACGTTTAGAAGGAGTCTAACGTGACACGTAGGCACATCATAGTTGAAAAGCTAAACGCATCTTGAAAATGGACCAATGCTGACCAACTGAATATATTTTGGTAAGTAAGCTAAGGCCAATAGAATCTGCGAATCCGAGATTTGCTTTTGATCTACAATGATAGGGGAAACGGTCGCGCCAAGTAAACTAAAATGCCTGCAAATAGCAAAAAAAAAAGAAGCGTTTTATGTGACAGACAAGCAAGATTTATTCGGCCATAAGTATGGTTTTTTTATTTGTTTCAAAATTTTTCAAAATTTTTTTTATATTTTATTTTTAATTTTCATCAAAAAGAAATTTGTTTTAGTTATTTACTGTTCCGCTGAGAGGTCTGTTAGCTAAATCGATTGCCATTTCCGAGGTAGAAACTTTTCCTTGAACATAATTGAAGTTTGGCCCGCCCCTTCTACAGATTATTGTAATTTTAATTCAATTCAATTTTGAATTGAAACGGCATAATTAATGTTAAGTGTAATGATAAATTACACACATCTCACGGTTAAAATTGAAATACTTAATGTATTCAATACAAAGATATAAAGATATCATCTTCTGTATTTTTTCATGGTGTTTGGGAAGGGGAAGCAATCATTTAAACCAGCTAATATAGGTAAACTGGTTGTAAGTACTCTAGGGTCTTGAGGACATGCTTGACCGCAGCCAGCAAGAACAGCTGAAATTGTTACGATTTTGTCAACTTTAATATGAAAACGAAAATTGTATGCTTTCTAGTAAAGTACCAACGATTGTATGAATAGACAAAATGTGCAAATGCTTATATTTATATAAAAACTACATTTATATGTTACATATATATAAAGTCTCCTCCTTGTAGTTGCTTTCAATTATATAGGAAACGCTAATCTTTTACTATACGAGTATACGGTAGTTCCATATACTTTCCCCAGTAATGTAACTTCGATAGCCTACGTACAGTGAGAGATGCATAGCCTTTCAGAATAGCCGTCAACTTTAAATGTCAGATTTTCACTTTTGCCAAACCATTTTTTCGAGTATTGTGCGCGGGAACTCAAGCCACTGAACGGGATGGTTGAGAACACATCTTGAACTTTAATTTTTCGATTTTAGCTATCGCTATAACCGATATGTGAAGTGGTGTGTGTTAGTGTGTGTGTAATGAGACAAAAGGTACCTTTTTGTGAAATGCGGCCGTTTCTTATTGATTTCCTCAGTAAAATGCTACAATAAGTTTGAGCAACACTTGCGCTTGGTTGTTCGTCGTTTTCGAAGACAATTATATCGCACGAATTTCAAATAACGAACGTTACAATGTTGCCAGATGACGAAAATGTGTTCACCTTCTCTGGAGCTGTTTCTTTTCGTTTTATTCTGTCGTCTAGAGTATGCACGTGAAGTATGAGGCTTCGAATACTCGATTGAAACGATATTTATGGCGTTGTTGGACCGAAAGCATTGTAGCATATGAAAACGAGCAGCATCCTTTGTGTGTACAAATTCATTAAAATGGTTCACTGTGAATGGTGGGTGGCTATCAAACAAATATGTTACTGAACAACAAAGCCTCTTCAAAGTTCAAACTTTATTAGATAAATAGTGCTCTTAGAGATAGTTTTTTGCAAAAAGTAACCCCTACCTCTAGATCCAGTGAGCTACTACGGAGTCCACTCTTGCACATTTATTAGCCAAACATAATCTGGTAGAGCCTTAGCGTTAATTAAAAAAATTAACGTTAATCCAAAGATAACAAGAGAAAATGCATTAATTTCATGAGTTAATTGCAGAAAAAAAGCATTGACAAATAAAAGTATCTCACGTTAGATTAAACGAAGTCAAAAATGAACGCTTGTTTGGTTTCTCACAACATCTTAGAATGCTATTGGATCTCTTAGTTTTACAAAATCGTGTAACTCATTGAGATCACGGTCACTTAGATAGAGAGGGATCTGAGACCCAGTATGTAACACATTATCCGAATAACTCTAAATTTTAAAAGAAGACGAACAGTGTTAATATCTTCACAGTCAGATATGTTAACATGTAACTGCATTTGCCGCGAAATTATATCGTCAGCGCAGAAAATTAACTATTATATGGTGACATCGGAGAGCAATAAAACATCTGATGGCAAATCAAGCCAGGAAACATCGAATGCACCGGTTTATTTAAACTTGAACACTGGCAAAGAGCATTGTAGATAAGGCTGTTTAGCCAGAGCAGGTTCGTAGGACTCGGACTTCTCCCGCTAAGTGGCTTCTTCGTTCTGAATGGGTAAAGACAATCAATTTACGGATACGAATCCAACGACTGAACTGCAGTAACAGTGAAACATTTTGATTTTTGCAAGGAGTAAGCTTTCTTCTTAAGGCGTGTTCAGTGGCCGGCTGCAGAACTTTTAAATGAAAATTCGCACGCGGGTTTGCCTTGTTTGTGACCGAACCGATACAAACAGTGTTTGGCAATTAGTGGGAAAGGCAGCCTATAGAACGAAATCGGCTGTTTCTGCCACAAAAGCAGACCCGTTGGGAGATGAGGTTTGAACAACTCTGTTTGTTGCATATCTATCCCTATTTGGTTGCTCTTGTGGCGGCGACTGGAGGAATGATAGTGATGGGATGCATGCGGCTCTTCTAGTCTTGCCAGGGACTTGCTTCGTTAGGATATAATAGAATGTTGTATAATCCGTTTCACGGCTGTCTACTGCGCTATTGCTGCCATCCGGGCGGGGCATTGCCGTCTAAATATAGGTGTGCTTTCCCTAGTCTAAACGTTAGAAATAGGAATAGACCTCCTGTGGAATGGAGTTGTTTTGCAACCGGGTGCTTGACCCAAATAGACGCGGAGATTTTAGATAAGCCGTGTTCTTAACAGAGGGGTGGCGGGGGGAGAGTCACTACCGTCTACGCCGTTCCATTTGGTGAATAACCACCCTCGCGAAGATGACTGCGCATTTTTCTCTGTGTATCAGTGGACACCCTGGTGTTCACCTCTGACGGCATGAAACTACCTGAAACCTTTACGAACATCTGTCACAAAGCCAGTAATTCTCGACAGCTAAAATAATATCTTTTCTTATACTATTCCTGACAAAGGCAGCCCATGATACCACTTGAAAACAAACTTAGAAATACCTACTAGAGAAATGCTTAGCTGTTTGAAGTAAATCGTAAATTGTCTTATCTGCTTACCTTTTGCTTTCGACATTTTTGAATACTACTAACCCACTTTAACACGATTATATCAAATAAATGAAAGCAATGCTTGACCAATATCGAATTCATAAATAAGAGGGATTTTAGAAAAATACAAAATTTATAAAAAAAGAAAAGAGCGCAGAGTGAAGGTATTAATGGGGATCAAAACAGGGAACGAATTTGATTTTCCACAAAACTGCGCAAAACTGGATAAATGAAGACATTTGATTAGCTTGCTGTTATTGATTTATTCATGAATAGTATTGCATTTGTTACCGTTAATTACGAGGACAAGGCAAGGATTAATATTTTATGTGAATTTTTTTTTGCTCTCTTACGATAGGTTCAGAAATTGTATGAATTGAATGAAATGTTTGTCTGAAATTAAGATGAAGAAATAATTATATAAATAAATAATATTTTATTTACTATTACTATACTTATATATATATATATTACTATATATATATATATATATATATACATATATATATATCGAAATATAAAGCATTAGAGGAGCAAAGAAACCGCATAATAAAAAGCTTGCAGTCATTTATTAAAAACTAATATCAAAAGTACTTGTAAAAAATCGAGTAAAACTGCAGCAACAACTGTATATTAGAAACAAGAGAAAACTAATTTGCCATAACCACTATTTCATAAGCACTTGTTACACGCCAAAGAATCTGAGGAACAGACGATGCCTTACTATATGTTCGAGCAGCATTTAAATTCTAAAGTTTATTGTTTTTTGTTTTTTTTTTTTTTTGTTACGATAATAACAGCACAATTTGTCCCTGCATTTGCGTGTATGCATGTGTATGTATGCATGTGTGTGTGTGTGTGTGTGTGTGTGTGTGTGTGTGTGTGTGTTAATGTCGATGACTGTATGTACGTGTATAGCAATATGGCGTCAACATAGCGTTTATTTGATTTCGAAAATCTACGCACTTACGCATACACATTTAATAACAGCCGGGGCAGCATCAGAACAGCAACAACAACAACAACAACAACAACAGGAATAGCAACAGCAGCAGTAGCAGCAGTTGCAGCATAACGTAGTACATTGAATGGTCTTCATTAAGCAATAAAAATTGTCTCGACCGAATGGCGTCATCGTCAGTCATATGATATACATAGACCCGGTATAAACTGATGCTGAAGTGATTTGCAATAAACACACAAACACACACAATAGCATACAAAAGAAAGGGAATAACATCAAGTTATTTGCCACTTTGCTAAATATTTTCATTGAGCGGTGAGGGATGATGATGATGGTGGTGATGATGATGATGAATGATGGCGGGTACAGGCGCATACATGGAAAGAATCCAACGCATATACAATATGATGATGACGTTCACTATATTGGAGGCGATCAACGACCGTTTAGTAAGTTTGAGTTAATAACTGTGTTAAGCTGTACAGTAACAATAACAACAACAACAACAACAACAACAACAACAACAACAACAACAACAACAACAACAACAACAACAATGACCAACTGTAAAAAACAATAGAACAGGAAAGACTAGAAACCGTGAGCTTAACGGAAATGAAAATTGTGGAAATACTGTGGATTTCTCACTTGACGCCACACAGAGTGTGATGATGACGACGCCGACGACGACGATAACGTTAAGCTTCATGTAGACAGATACATTCGGTAGACTTTAATTTGTTCTTACACAGTTGTAAGTACATTTGTAGCTCGAAAGCTTTAATTGAAAAAATATTTCATCAAAATTATATGCTATACGGACTCTTTCGAGTTTTAAGGTTGAATGAAGGATTTGGAAAAAACAAACTCTATAACAAGACTACGCTAAAATGTATTGGGAAAATAGTTGAGTGTATTGCTCTGGAAACTACTGAGGACAGTTCGTCACTTCCTACTCGATTTTTATATTCTGATAACTGTGCAAATAACTAACTACTTCGATATGATTCGGGTCTCCTTTCAATGATAAAGATTTCCAATCATTCACTTTAGATATCCACGAAACGAATAACCATTTTATGTAGAAAGCCTTCCTCAAGCGCAATGAGTCGTTTATGAAATTTTCCCATTTCCGATCGGACGGCTGTTCTCTCTTTCTTCCTAACATTAACGAAATCGATCTCTTTAGAGCTTTTGATTTAGTAAAATCTACCGCAATGCCGATCGATGGGATTTTTATTAACCTCATTAAGATTTTATTCCATTATTTACTGCCCCAGGATTGGAAAATGGCCAGAATCGAACGAACAACGGAAAAAAACTATTTATTACACTTGGACAAAGAAATCGACCTGTTTCGAAGGAATCACTTCCACCACATCACAGCTATCCATGGTCCCCACTTTAGTTTCTACGCACATCGTAATGCATCTGGTTTTTTAATCTCTCCAACATAATTGATTAGAGGAAAGCTTTATTAGGATAAGAACTCTTGTCTTGTTTCTTAGACCTATTGAAGGTCCTACGGCAGTACTCACAATTCCCTATTACAACTCATCTCTCTCATGTCATCGCAATCACTTCGCGCCTGTTAATAGTGCTTCCTCCCTGTAAGAATCAAAGTCAGTTTAGGAGTTACTGTCGCATCGATTTTGGTGTCTATTCCATTTTATCTTCTCATGAACGAACTAACTAAAGCAGTTGAGAATTATGCAATAAGTGCTTTAATCGTTGACGTGGACGGTATTTTTACTTTAAGTTGTACTCTATTGCTGTCCATTGAGTCCTGCGAAACTGAAGTAAATGAATGCAATTCTTTTTAACCGTCCTAGACTTAATTCGATTATTATTATAATTTTTGTGATGAATTTCAGTATTGTGTTTGAACGATTCCTTGGAATAGTCGTTTTGTTTTTATGCAGGATAGATTTTTTGTTTGCTTGTCTTAACTATCGACATTTTATACTCAATTACAAATCCCCCAATTTTGAAATTACTCACACATTATGAAGTACTTAAACTACGTAATGACAATAACAAAAAAGAAAATAAATAAATAAATAAATAAATAAATAAATAAAACATTAAAAATGTACAAATTTATACCTTACTTGTATTTAAATTTCAATTAGAATCCGATCTTATTTCGCAAGATCATTCGAATATGCATCCATTGTACGTGCATCAATAAAATATTTCAGTTTGCTTATCAAAACTGTGAGGCGTACCGCAACGGCAAGAAGCTATCGCTACACATAGTAATTCCACTTCAAATTACGAAAATAGAAAACTAATCGAGCATAGCAAAAAAAAAAAAAAAAACTCTTTGGAAAAAGCAAAAAAACAAAAAAAAAAAAATTTCAATTTTACAAATCGGAATTCTAAGCGATGTGTTTGTTCTTAGAGTCGTCTCTGACCGAAAAATAAAATTTCATTTATTTTTAGAGCTTTTAATAGCGGTTGTTGTTATTGTTGGATTTATAACTTCACCATAGAAATGCATTTTTCCATCAGTTTTCCCACAAATTAAACATAAACGTTACTCTGCGAGACGAGGCAAAGACTTGCAAAATTCTATTCAAAAAGCTATTGATTAAAAACAGAATGACTGCGATAATGGTGTAATCTGATGTAACATTTACCTTAGAGATCATTTATTATTCACTTTCACTCTTTCGCAAATGTAAAAAGGCTTTGAAAATTTTCAATCAAATCATTGCAATGGAAACATTGTTTGTTGGAACATAAAGCCGTGCATAGACAGAGCAAAGCAATCCGACATGTTTAGTATTTTATTAAACAATTACCGATGTTGCTTTAAAAGAAAGGGGAAAAAACAACACCAACACCAAACAACAACAACAACAACAATCGCAACAACAGTAACGACAAGCACTTATATGCACTTCTGATGACCCTACGGGCTACATGCATACATATATACATACATAAATGCATACATATATATGTATATATATATATATATATATATATAAATACGCATATACGCAGCGTGAACATTACACAAAAATTCTATCAACCAGAGAAACAACATCCGTTACTAACCGCACAATAACGAACGAAGTCAAACCAAAGCAAAAATAAAATGTAATAAAAACAAAAAAATTGTGTCCGAAACAATGGTTGAAGGTAAAATGAATTGTGGCGGGCATTGTCCAACGTTTTACGTAAAGATGTATACATATGTGTAGCTAAACAGAAACCTATTCGTTTAGAGCGAGAGCTGTTCGGAGGCAAAAGTTGTTGTTTTATGGTTTTTAGTAAAAACTCAACAAAATAACGTTTGACGTTGATTAACATAAATTGCGTCTGTGCCACTTACGCAGACCATCTCCGGCGGGGTTCCTGGCAAAACGAGAATACAGATCAACAGAGCCATATTTTCGAAAAATCATCATTAACCAGTGAACTAATATCAACATTTCCACCTGAAAATTTTTACTACACCAATAACCATAATAACCATAATAATAATGATGATTACGTACGTTAAGGTTGGGCATACTAACTACCCTGTTGTTCTTGTTATTCTTAATAAATATTGTAAAATGTTCGGTTATTGTTGCATAACATAAATTGTAATCAAATATTTCGATATGAGCCAGCAATATATATATCTTTTGGACTGCAGTAATCCTATCTCTTCTGCACCGAATGCAGTTAAAATTTCATTTTATGAAAACCGAAAGTGTGTTCTAATCCTTAAACGAAAGAGAGAGACAAAAAAAACCAAAAAGAAAAAAACAGTAGAAAACTTTTACAACCGAAAGCCAATCATTGCACAAGTACACATAAATGTATATACATATATGTGCATGCATATGTATAAAAGTTGATAAATATTTATTAAGATTTTATCTTTAAGCCTGTGATAAATAAAATTTATTTATGTTGAATTTTAGTTGAAATGAAATGAAATCATATATTATTTAAAAATCGTATATGTAACGTTATATACATATATGTACCATATAAAGAGCATATTGCAATAATTAAGATATCAATGTACATAAAATAATATAATTATGAGATAGTGTCATTGCATTCATGGCAATGTAATATACTCTCTTCTATATACGTGTCTCTATCTATGTATCTATACAGATGACGCCGATAAACGGATGTGAATACCATTTAAATAATATGTAAATTGTTTTAAATCCCATTTCATGCAATTATTTACGTAGTAGTAAATAAGGGAGTAAGAAAAAAACAAAAACTCGAACAGAAAAAACAATTAAAAGTAAATAAATTTAAATAAAAATAATATGCATAAGAAGATTATATATGTCTCAAGACGAATCTTGGATGCCCGTCACTTCAAGCAAATATGAATAAATTGAGTATTTTTTCATCAATTATTTGCGCGCGCGCGCGTGCGTGTGGGTAAGTGGGTGGGTGTGTGTTTTGTGCCAATAGCTTGTGTGCCATAGTTTTGCTTTAATTAATTATACCCTATGCCACTTGCGGTGCAGGATGTATTCAGTTTACGGAGGTACACACACTGCACAGAAACGCTTAGGACAAACCCACATTACGATCTAATAATCGAACGCTTTAGAATCATTGTCTAAATAGATTTAAGATTGTCTGTCCGCCTGTCTGCTACTTGTTCATTTAAATTTTGGCCCAAGAATGAATCCATGTCACGCCCGATTCTGAAATAGCCGTCCATTTTTTTTTTTTTGTTTACTTTTGAAAATTCTGAACCCCCTTCCATGGGACTGTTCCTACAAAAATTGAATCTTTCTATGGTCAAATGGATTAATTTCCAATATTTGATGATAAAAATTTGATATAAAAATGAATTGCTTTACATTTGGACCAAGTTTGTCTATTTTCTGAAGTGTTCCCATGAAAAGTAAACCTTTGTATTTCTTATGACGTCAGTAGATGACGAACAGTAAGATCTTCAATAAGAAAGTTGAATTTGCTAAATTTGGACCACGTAAGTTCACATTATGAACGCCCCCCAATATAAGGACTTTCATGCAAGGTATGCTTCTATGCCAAAACAAGGTATAATTTTTTGGCATATTATCACGCAAATGAGTGAATAGTAGTTGCATTAGAATAAGTGGAGTAGATTATTTAATAGTCGGTCTTCTCCGATTGTTTTTTCCCTCAGTTATGAGCTACAAAAAACGAACCTTGAGAGAAATATTTACATCTTTCTCAGGTTTGATCTGCTAACGTAAACGAAGGACACTTGTGCCACTATTAGGCATATTTTATAGATGAAAATTTTTACAAAGGAAAGGACGCAGCTACAGAGGAATACGAATAGGTCGTTTTCACATTTTGAAAAGCATTTCTATTAACTCGAAATTAAGTGAATACGGACGATGTCAAGTGAAGTCATTTTAGGTAAAAGAAAAGCATTTATATTAACTCGAGATTAAGTGAATACGGACGATGTCAAATGAAGTCATTTTAGGTGAAAGAAGCCAAATAGAACTCACGACAGTTTGTGTCATTTCAATGAAATCATCTTAGAAGCCGCGTATTCTTCATTATATCCCTTTCTCGTTCGGTTTCTTTATTCCTCATATAAGAGTAAGCGCACACTAGCTGTACGCCTTTGTTTGTGGCACATGAATATACCGGCCAGAGATTTCACAGATAGGCTGTCAAAGTTAAATGAATTTAAGTTTTTTATTTCTCCAACCGTGTAAAATCTCACGCTTGGGAAAATGTGAATTAAATGCTTAAATATAAAATCATATACACATGGGCATGGTGTGCCTACAAGCAACTGCCTTAAGCACATTATGAATATCAACTTAAACCCTCTGATGGATATTGATTTAAGATTTGGTATAAAGAAAACTCACTCCCAAGAAAACTATTGCGTCTAACTGACACACCTGTAATTAAAAAATCCAAAATCAACGCAAATTTGCTACACTGAATATCACAGATTTGCTTGGGGGGAATGTGAGCTTTTTTTATTAATTTTTATATCCCGTATGGTGGGTATAAGCTTGCGAAAATCAAGGTAGAAATTTGAAGCCTCACAGATAGCTCAGAGGCAGATAATTCAATTTTCTCTAAGCAAGGACATGATCACCGACCTCAAGGCAATTCGAGTTCGACTTGCAGTCATCTGAGGAAATATGTGTATATAATACGGTCCCTATCTCTGTCAATGGTGTTTTTATAACATTCGATATCGAATTAGAATGAAGAACTCAGATTAGATCAAATAGAAGTAATACAGAAATGAACATTTCTAACGCTCGCTCGTTGTTGCAAAACGTATGATGCAAACGGTACGATTAAGTGTTTAAAATAAAAATAAATGAAATCAACAAGAGGGAAATGAAATGAAATGCGTTAAATAAATTACTAGCGCAAATTGAGAAGTGCTCAACCATTTACTGATTCATAATTAAAGGGCGCCATTCATTGAAGTCATAGCTTATTCAAGGGATAACTCTTACAAACTATAAACGAAGATCGGTTCGTTTACATTCAAGTGCATAGCGTTGTTTAATTGGCGATAAATACATTTAATTACAAATTAATACACTTACATATAATAGAAATGTTTATCTTGTTGTCGTCGTCGTTGTTGTTGTTGTTGTTGTTGTTGCTGTTGTTGTTCATCTAAATATTTCTTTAATAAACAAAGTTTTTCCTCGCTTTTCTCAAACTTTCTTCATATCTTCCGTAAATTTTCATTTTCCCTCCAGTTTGCATTTGTTTTTAACAATGAAGCAACATTTTTGCACCACTTCTACATGGTTGTTAATTAGCTATGCGAAACGGTTTCACTTCTGTAAAAAACTAAATTTGTTTAGAAGTTTCACATAAAACGTGACGAAAGTACAACTGCTACCATAACTGTTCTACGAGCAATTTATGATTTATCTTTTAAAGACTACAGTCAGCAATTTCGTATCTTAAGCTTGTTGCACATAGAGGTGGCAGGAAGATTGATTCATCATCTAATGCTATTCATGGGCTTAGAAAGGGGAATCGTAGTCCGTTGTCTTTCGTTTCCGAGTTACAACACTGCATACAATTGAAGGGTAAATATAATAGTGTTTGAAGAAGATTCGAACATCAATAATAATAAAAAAATGTACCATTTGAACCAAGGAGACTCAAAGAGAGTCTCGCCCATCCCCATAAAATGTATCAAAGTCGATTCAATTAAAAGTTCTGTTACAGATAACAGAGGTAAGCTGCACTGCATTAGAAATTTAAAAGATGTTATAAGCAAGACCATGAGTAAGAGTAAGTGGCGAGAACTTAAGAATAACGAATTTTATTGATCTAGTTGTGTAAGTAACTTGGATATATTGATGTCAATACCGAGAAAAATGTGTAATGCCCTCGAAATATAACCAACTAACCAAATGAAAAAACGGATAAGGTAACAACGTGGCCTATGACGCATCCCCATAGGTATACCTACATGGGGGATGGCCATTTAGACATACCCTGTGGGACTACGTTGGTGCAACTCGATTCTCTCTTTATTTAATACATTAGCGGGACATACTTTAATCACTTTCGAGTTCTTCTGGTCAGACAATAGGCTCAGATATTTTTCAATTTCCTTATGTAATGTTTATCATTAACGGCTTCGTTCAGAAAGTCGTCTGTTCCCTAAAGTGTTCGTTATCGCAAAAGATAAGCAAGTCGATCGCAACAAACGCCCAGGCGATATTAAAGAAGTTTTGCGGTTTCATGAAGGAAATGGAATAACAAAGAGAGAGAGAGAGAGCATGAGAGAAAAACATATCTCAGATATATCTCATTAGCTTCAACTGTTGGCCTTTCACAACGTGACGTATCTTCAAGATTGAAACTTTGCAAATGGATTTTGGCACTGGCGTTCTGTCAATACGTCTCCTCCGCACACATCGAATAATTTATTTCTTGCTGCTGGATTGTTCTGCTCTGCCACTGCTTTGACTTTGAAGTGTAGCGATGAATTCATGTTTCATGCATTGTCACAAGTCGCGTAAAAAGATGCTCTCTATCTCAGCTAAAGACCGCTACCCAAAGCTGCCAAATGTGAGCAAAAAAATTGTGGATGAGCTGCCTTTTAATAATTTTTCATTGTCAGTTATCTCGTGCGACCTTACTTTTCGGTCCTCCATATGAATTTATGCTTCCTTTTTTTTTCCTATATGCCGGAACAACTTCCAAACTCGAACGACGAGAATGTTCAGCTTCAGCAAAATTAGGAAACCAATCACTAATTTCATTTTTCGACAGACAAGAGTCGAAATTGAAATTTTTACATTACCTTGAGTATTACAAAAGTGGCGTCACTTAAACAGCTGCATTTTATAAGCTAATGGTGCGCTTGTCAAGGAATTCTCGTATGTATCGTTTGAGGGTCGAGACTGTTTGGAAATCATACGGATTTGTCAACAATGTCGTCATATCTGTGTCAGACGTCAGACTTATTGAGTGATGTGGTGTGTTTCAAACTTAGTTATTGGAAGTCTATATAAGTGCAGTATAACGATGTTGCAATAAATTTAACACTTTTATTCTAAATCTATACTATAACTATACTTTTAGTTTAAATTTTAAATTTAAACTCGTAATAGTAAACATCAAATGTTAAAATAATGCCCTGTATTTTTTTTTATTTCTTTTTTTTTTAATCTTTAAATGAAATGAAAGTACGATGAAATCTTTTTTAAATTTCATTTCTGGAAATTAGACCAAGCTTTCTCCATTCGTTGTTGCATTGCGTTTATATGAGAGTTTCATTTTTAATTGATGTGTTTAATGAAGATTGCTGTACAGAATACCAAATGCAATGACACCAATGGTTATAGAAGGGAATTAAATTAATTTCCATTTATAAACAATTCAGACCAACTTTCATACTTTGTTGCCTTTTTAAACTATTTACTCACTGGCAAAGGCAACATACTACGGATTGCTTGCAATTTATGAGACAATTAGAAAATGTCGCATTATGTTTTCAATGGGAAGAGCAAAAGAATTCTTATAAGATTCTATTTTGGCACACAGACACATACACAATTACATAAAAGGTGACAGCCAACTAACATTCTTTAACAACAGTGACAGCAGGACATGTATATACTCGCACAAGGGTAAATGTATAAATTGGTGTCTGTTGAAAAAAAAAAAGAAAAAAGCAAAAAAAGCAAAGCAAAAAAAAAGCATAGAAATTTCTTAGCAAACCCCTTAAATTGCCAACTTAATGCAACTCATAGGTCACAAATTACAAGCATACAATTCTAACATAAAGTTTGATGCCACCATACCACAGTTTCTTTGCTTCTCCGCTTTCATCTAATAAATTCCTTGGCTTTTTCCCCCTTTTCTCCTATTTTCTGCCTTTGACTTTGGTTGACATTCTTTGTAGAAGAAGAACAAGGTGCATATAATAGCGAATCTTGTATATACAAAACAATATAAATAACAACTCTAACAAGAGAATGTAAATTATTTGTAGCAAACAAACTCTCATATGCACATAACTGCATGTATAGTCAATCTAACGACTAACTGCTTGGTGGAGTTACCGCCATATTTCAATGTTTTGCCACAAACATTATTATGTGCCTGTGAGCAGAAAATATGAAAATCGGTATAAACAACTTATGTGAGTGCATGTCTATACCAAAAGATGCTTCCTTTATATTTCCGTCTCTTTCTCTAAAACAATGGCTTGTTAATTTTGACATTAAGTGCTCGTGTGTGTAGTTGTTTCGAAATACTATTTATTTATGCACATTTTTAAGCAGACATTTTAAATATTCACAATCTTAATATTTCATCTAAGCGTCGAGTAAATGTTTAATGCATTTAATTGAGTTGAAGTTGAATAATTTACTAAAACTTATTACCAACCAACCAACTCAAGGGAGAAGGTAGAAAAATTTATTGCCTATCCTTAGGATAAAATGGTAAAAGCCCTACTTTCAAATTCAAACTGTGACAAGTAAACGACAAGTAGAAAAACTCTATCGCTACTATCTCTTATCTTAAGTAAATATGTTAAATTCGCTTAGTATTTGCTAAAATTGCACGGCATCACGGTATGGCTCATAATGATTATCAACGACTTTTCAATAGCGTACTTTTTCATTACACACATTGTTGAACGTGTAAGCGAACGAAAGCGTTCACTTCCTTTCATTTGATCCAAACAGATTTGACCGTAACTCTGCAGTAGAATTTGTCCTTTGCAATAATTGCGAAGTTTCCTTTCGTTAAAACCCTAGTAGAGTTCACGAAAAAACGAATGTAGCAAATCATTATCGTAGGCTTAGGAAATTGTATCCTTTATCTCGAGAAATTCTTAACGAACAAACTAATGAAACAAATCATTGCCGTAAGAGAGTCCTTTAGGCTTTATCTCGAGATTATTTTAAAGAAATTTTTAACGAACAAACTAATGAAACAAACCATTTATGTAAGAGAGTCCCTGTGACTTTATCTCGAGATTATTTTAAAGAAATTCTTAACGAACAACCTAATGTAACAAACCATTGTTGTTAGAAATTGTACCCTTAGAAATCTTTAACGAACGCAACTCAACCTCATAATTGAAGTTTAGATTATTAAAAATCTTACAATTATGATAATCTATATAGACCGCATTAAATCCGATTATATCCGATTAGGACGTTGTCAGAATAGATATAATATTTTCCGAGAATTGCGAGACGTACTTCCACTTATTGTTTTTAGCAAATTAAAAGTCGATAAAAACAAAATCATTATCTCTATAAACAACATGTCCGGTAATATATTGTATTTTTTTTTTTTTTTTCATTTAACTTTACATGTCATAGGAGAATGATTTAACAGAGAATGCTTGTGATTAGAGAAATGCTTAATTTCTTTGAATCTAACTAAATAAAATAAAAATTTACTCGGATTTCAATGTATATTTTTTTTTTTTAGTTAATTTTTGACAATTTATTATAATTTGTAAACGCAATTTCTCTAAAGTAAAATAAGCACTTTTCATCACTTCTTGCTACTTTAGCACAGAGCAAATAAAAGCAAAAAATTGTAATTCTTTTTTGGCTTTTTTTGCTGTGTTTTTTTTTCAACTTTAACACGGTTAGCAAATCAAATACAATGCAGTAAATTTTAATTTCGGTAAAATGCCAACAAAATTGTTTAACTTTTGTTAACAGCCAGAAAAACTTGTACGGAATTAGAAGAGAATGGAAAATGTTTACTATGCGCCAAGGTATTGTTGTTCTTGTCCTTATTGTTGTTGTTATGGTTATTGTTGCTGCTGCTGCTGCTGCTGCCGCTGGTGTACAACGTGAAAGTCAATCAGCAGCATTTTTGTGCATACTAAACAAGTGAAGAACAATCCGTACGGTAGAGGAAAAACGTAAAGAAGAGGAAAAAGTTTTCATTGCATACTTTCGGGATGGCATTTGTGTGCGCACATTACCCTCTGTGTTTACCCACTGTTAGTTTCTCTAGCTTAACATTGAGTGAAAATTTTCACGTAAATTGTACGAAAATATATGTTATTCGTACGTGAAATTCTGTAAGAAAGTAATTGCTGCACTAAGCAAATAAAACACATTTTGTTATGTTTTCTGCTTATTCGGAATGTTATTGTTTTTCTCAGCAATATTATTTATGGATTTTCATTACAATGAAAATTATAGTTAAAGTAAAAAACAAAATTTACGCATTTAAGTAGACTGTCGATTAAAGAAATTTATTCGAGAAAATCAAGGATATTAGTTTTCTAAAGCTATTCATATTTAATTGTGGAAAAATAAAAGAGGTTTTTCTTTTTCTTTGCTACGGACGAGACTGCTCTATTTCATCGTCTATTGGTCCCATGCTATCTAAAAATATAAATGCATATTGCAGGGCTTTACAAAGGCAATAATTTGATGAATAAAAGCGGAATTTCATCATTCTCCCCGATCAACATACATACATATATATATTAATAAGAAGACAACATATGCTTTATAATACTTTATTCAGATTATATTGAAATATTGAATAAATTTTGGATTTTTCGATGAACAAATATTGATGGAAATAACCAGATTTACAAAAAGTTTCTTAATTTTATGGTTTACTGGTTTCATAAGATCCGAGTTATTAGAATTTTTATATTCACTATCTCAATTTCCAGGACATCAATTTTGACGATCTGCTCATCTATGGTTACTTGCTTCATTTTCATTAGCTTATGATCCGCCTCCGTTTTGATTTTAATTATCTCCTGGTCCATTATTTTGTCCTGGTGAATTACCTTGTCCTGGTGAATTACCTTGTCCTGGTGAATTACCTTGTCCTGGTGAATTACCTTGTCCTGGTGAATTACCTTGTCCTGGTGAATTACCTTGTCCTGGTGTATTACCTTGTCCTGGTGAATTACCTTGTCCTGGTGAATTACCTTGTCCTGGTGGAAGTACTGCTGGAGTCGTTCCTGGTTGAGGTGGATTATTTGGTCCTGTTGCACCTACACCAACTACAGCTGGTACAACAGCTGCACCACCTGGAGCACCAACTGGAGTTAGTACACCACCTGTACCACTTGGAGCACCAACTAGAGGTGGTACACCAACTGGAGGTAAGACTGGAGCTTGACCTGCATTAACTGGATTACCTGGAGTACCGGCAGGACCGGTAGGACCTGTTGGGCTACTTTGAGTACCATTTCCATTGGCATTTCCAGGATTTACATTTGTCGTGGCAATATTAGTTTTTACAACGGTACGTTTGCCGCCGGAACAACCGTTGCATTGTCCGCCGGAACAACTGTTGCATTGTCCGCCAGAACAAGTGTTGCATTGTCCGCGGGAACAAGTGTTGCATTGTCCGCCACAGTTACCACAACTTGAACATCCTCCATTAAAGTTTCGCTTACATCCGTTACTCAAGCATCTACGGCCACCGCCTTGATTGAATGTAGGATAACCGTTTTTGCCAGATAAGAAGAATCCACGTTCCTCCATTTCGTTCGATTCGTCGGCTTGTGCCGAAAAAAGCATAGAGACCGCTGTCAAAGATTTAATAATAATTCACTTACTATTAACGGCTATGCGTTTTAAATAATTTATTTTTGTATAAATCTTACCAACAACAGCACAAAGGATAACAAATTGTTTCATGATTGGATATATTGCGCTTGTTAGTCGATGAGGTAAGTTAAGCAACTGATATTTTAACTTGAATTTCTTTTCATATTTATACTAATTTCTTCCCGCAATAATTCCTTTGAGACATTTGCAAATTATATGCAAACATAAGAATAGTGATAAAAGCTATTTAACGAAAGCAAATATTGCCCAAATCTAAAGTCTACAGATAGTGTGGTGGTAATAGTAATAGTTTAAAATCTTAAAAAGATTTTTTTTTTTATCACAATTTAGTGTTTAACGTTGCGAAGGTTATGATAAGAGCATAAGATAGTGCTTGAAATATTTTAATTTGGAAATTATATTTTTGATATTTGTCAGATGATGTTCTTAATATCGAATTACGATAGTTTATATCGATTTGCGACCTAAATAAGCTTAGACTGTGATACTGATTGCAATTACAACCCAAGGATTACGTTACCATTTATTCTTACGTCTTTACTGTACGGTTAAACTTTGCGTTTCCTTTTGCGTAATAAGTAGTCCTCTCATAGATAGAAACAATCCTTAGACGAAAAATGTTAATTTCATTACCGATGCACTATTTTTCATAATTAAATTTATTGTTTTTCTCTTTTTAAGCAAACTTCGCCGATCTTGAGACAATGATTCAATGATGATCAATACTTAACATGTTCAAAAAGAATCGTAAAGTATATTATAAAAATAATTATGGTCTTACGCCAGGATGCGCCAGTTACCAAAAAATGAGAAAACTGCTCAGTGTGCATTTTGGGAAAATCGGTAAAACATGAGCCTCAATTGAACACTAACCGAAGCTTAAATGCATATAATTATTATTTTTTTATGAACTATTTTATTGCTTCTGCGGGCCCGCCGTATGTACCTTCGAATTTTAGATTCATGTTAAGCCATTATTTTTTCCTTCCTCCATTGAGTGTTTGAAGTTATATGCATTTAGTGAACACACTTGCGGCATGACACCTAGGGCCCAGGGCTTGTGGCATTGCTTGAAGTGCATATATATTCTTGATAAATATTCAATTTTTAATCAATTCAGGGATTCCCTTCGTCCGTCTGGTCGTGTCTACGAATGTCTGGAATAAACATTATCGCAGTCACAAAAGTGAAAATATCGGTTTATAATCTAACGAAAAAATTGAAGGCATTGAAAATTGGCAAAATTAGGTCAAAGATAACCTCTGCAGTTCAAAATAAACTGAGAACTGAATATAACCGATTCCAGCCAAGCTGAATATATTTCTTGTATACGTTATTTTTTCTCCTCAATTGCTAAGTTGTAACGATAAAGTTAAAGGCCATTTTACATAGATACAGTGGTAATTGAAAATGTGCATGTGATGATCAAAAAATATACACATGAATATACTTAAGATATTACCTTAATATAAACGCGACTATAATTAGTAATCGCTAAAAACGATTTCTTTCTAAAGGCATTTTTCGAGTCATCGATCATTTCAATGCCTGCGGAAAGGTATTCCAATATCGAGTTGATTGGACAATGAATGAATGCATTATCGCTTGGCCAAGCATTATAAGTGCGTTATCTTGAGATCGATTGTGAAACATGATACCCGTTGAATGATAGCCGCATGTTTTTTATGGTACACTTTGGTTTAACTAAAATCAAATACCCGCAAATTCTGCTTTAGTTCTTAATCGCCAAAAACAAGTGCAACCTCGTGCGCTAACAGAACAGGACCAAACTCCATTTTACATAAACCGATGCCTTTATCCTCTGCGTAATATGTTGCGTGAGATGATTTTGTCGCAGGCCTTCATTAATTCCAATTTATCCTACAATAAGCGTAATAGCTACAAATTATTTAGTGCGCATTTCTAAGTACTACAGGTGGCCCTCGAATATATTTTTTTTCTTTCTACTGATTGGGAACATATGTGGTGTGTATGGCATTTGAGGGCACTCATATATATGAGTGTCGTTTGTGAAGGACAAATCCTTTAATTTCTCTGCGAGTGTAAATCGTTGAACCATGCACGAAGATGTTTGTAGAAATGTGCATAAGCCGGAGATTGGAAACTTATTCGAGAAAAACGTCGTTTAAACAAGCGGCAGCATCCTGATTTTTTTTAATATGGTTCGGTTTCGTTTTGAAGAAGACAAGTCTAGTCAGGACCAAGAGGCCAATCGGAATATCGATAGAAAGCTATCGTTACTTGCTGGGGATTCGCGTTACGCAGACGAATTTTCCCGGAACACTCATGAGATCTGAAATAGACGATGTAGGTAAGGACAGATCGTAGACTTTCCAATAAAACTTTGCTTTGGCGGCAAAAGAGTCATTGTGGCTGTAAATCACCTATGACCACATTGCATAAATTAAAAGCTTGCCCCTTTTTCTTTTCCAGGATGGTCACGCATACAGTATAATTAAGGGAGACTTCGTAACACTGATTCGTCGGTCCCGGAGGATACTATAGATGAACAAAGGGTATTTGAATCGTGCATACGATCGTCTCGAGCTCCCCGAGAGTATTGATTATTGTCATTAATTGAGATTTGAGTCCATTTGGGTGTTCATGGACTTGTAAAAAATTTTGCAAAAAAAATGTAATTGATTTAGTTTTACTTTAAGATAAAGGAATTTCGCTTTTAAAGCTCCAAGTTTATGATAATCGGACATTTAGGTACCAAACAACAAACACTCCGTTGTCGCAATTCAACATAAATTGGCAGCAATTCGCCGTCATTTTAATTGATCCGACAAAACAAGTACTTCAACCAAGAAAAAATGAGAGGGAGAAAGAGAGAGAGAGAGAGAGAGAGAGAGAGAGAGAGAGAGAGAGAGAGAAATATATTTC
>KK500381.1:3008-33195 GCA_000688715.1 Glossina pallidipes
AACAGAGCAACACATAAACATGTATGCGCAAATGCAAGTGCATGCATAAGTAAACGTTAATGAGTGCACATTCAACCAAACATGAATGTGCAAAGCAAAATGAGATATCAAATATGAATGAAATAAAAAGTATATATTTAAATTGAACTTAACATTAACTGAATTATGATGAATATATATACTTAGACTAAACAGAATGCCTTTTATATTCCACTCATTTCAATATTGCGTCCCAGGCTTTTGCCTCATGTGCTTTCTTTATACCTAGTACCTAGAAAGCATTTCTTATAAATTTCTTCTTTTTTTATGGAAGTACGTAATACTCAGAAGGAATTAAGACAAATCCATCTTTTATTGTACCCACGGATTCTGAATAATTTTCTGCGTCATACTTTTTTCTATATTTTCAAGCCATTTGAACACCTTTTGACAAACAAAAGCACCAACGCTGTTAAAAATTGATTAGATCGGACCGCGCTTGTTGTCAGTGCACATTCTTAAAAAGATAGAAAAATTGTTGTAAAGTTTTAAAATTTCGTGGCAAAATCGCTAGCTATTAGCATGTCGGCATACTAAATTGGTCTGAAAAATTTGGAAAGATTTTTGCATCTAACATATACGAGCGTGTCGATATTTTCATGCGCCAAAAATCCATTTTTCATTTTCTAAGGCTTCCTTTTCTCATATTTTGGGACATGTTCAGTAATTTTGTTTTTATTATTATTTGCTTGGTGGTAAAGGCAATGTATTTCTTTGGTCTTTTTTATTTATTTATTTATTTATTAAGATATATTTCGCATAATTAATTTTGTTTAATTTAAATATGTACGTGTTCTAAATTTTCATCAAATTATTCAAAAAACCCCCAAAGAAAAGGAAGTGACGTGCGCAACTGCTATAATAGCTACACTAACATAGAAAGACTAATATGTTCCAATGTTAGTTTTCGGGAAGGCATGCATTTGTCAATGCTTGAATAAATATTTTACTCAGCACATCAGAAGCCCATCGTGATTGCTAAACTCTTGTGGGTCAGTTTAAATGCACACTTTCGAAAGAGGTCAACGTAACTAACTCGTTATTTTCGTAGCATAAATTTCTATAAATAAAACTTCATTTTTTCACGTTTCTTTTTATCGTTATATTCGTGAACAATACATCAGAACCTTAAACTTGTAAACAGAGAGATTTCTCTTTTCGTTATATATTTTATGTCTCGCATACCCAATTATTTCTCTGCGCCAGGGAAATTATTCCATACAATATCAATTATTTCTCTGTGCCAGGGAAATTATTCCATATGCCAGATGCATTTAGAAATGCGGGTCTATATGTTGGATTATTTGGAACATTAATCTTAGGTGCTATTTGCACGCATTGTATGCATATGTTGGTGCGGTGCTCTCACGAACTTTGCCAAAGACTACAACAACCAGCGCTTAATTTTCCAGAAGTAGGTTATTGGTCATTTGGGACAGGGTCAGCTGGTATGAAACTCTAATTCTATTAAACCAAAAATTTCATATTGGATATACACACAAACAATTTCTATTACACCAAGATGGAGCGCTAACTCTATTACACCAAGACGGAGCCCTAATTCTATTAAACCAAAAATTTCATATTGCATATACATATATGCTTTATTAATATTTTATCGCTTGCCGCTCTTTAGGCGCTCTTTATATGGATATTTTAATAGATATACTCACGCCATTTCTGTTGCTTCGTCCCATTAGCAAATATGTTCACGCCATTTCTGTTACTTCGCCCCATTAACAGATATGCTCACGGCATTTCTCTTACTTCGTCCCATTTAAGGGATATGTTCACGACATTTCTCTTACTTCGTCCCATGAGGGAGAGATGAGAGAGATTTTTTATTAATCATTTTTCTTATTTATTGAAAGCAGCTTTGTGCTCTCTCTATTGTCATTTCTCGTTTATATTTCAGTTTGATAAAAACCCCAAGATTTCTATTTAAGTTTGACGTAAAACCCAATATTATTTCTTTTATATTCCAACAGGTGGTCGAACTCATTTCTCATTTATATTTCAGTTTGATAAAAAACGCAAGCGCTTCATGAAAGATTGAAATCTAGTGAAAAATTACCAAAAACATAGCAACAAATTATTAATAAAAAAGTAAAATTATAAAAATTTTAAACATAAATAAAAATTTCTAATTCTATGCGAACGATAACAACTTTTCAATTTATAACTCAAATGCCCATTGGAAACTCCACAAAGCAAGCAAATCAAAATCAAATCAAAATTCTGAACCAAATTGGTCGTATTTGTCTTTCAACTGCACTGCTTTTCTTTGAGTTTAGTTAGACCAATGCTTCTCTCAAGCCTCTGCTGTGTTGTCTCCTGCCTATAGGGGTTATGTAGACAGACTTGGCGGACTGAAGCCGAACAGAATAGACACACATTTCAACACAACAATAATTAAGACATCCATGAAGAAAGATTCATAGGGAAGCTTTCCATGACATAAACGCATTCATTACATTCTCATTTACAACCAACTTAATTTATTACAACATCTACAAATTACTAAATTACTTCGTAAGAAATCAACTAGGCGAAGAAGCAAACAAAGACAGTTTTAAGAAGAAAGCAACAGCTTGTACAATATATACCTATGTAAATATATGTAAATATATATTAAATATATAATAAATATATATAAATATATATATGTATATATATTATCAATTCCAAGACCCTTAAAGATCTTTTCAAATTTTGAGAAAAATTCTTTCGAAAAATAGTGAGGAAGTAAAGAAATCAAGAAAGCCAGCAAAAAATATTAAATAATAACAGTGCAGTAACAACAGAATGTTTACAAATCAATGGGTGGTATAGGAATTTGAGAGAAAAACAGCTGCAGAATGTTTACAAATCAATGGGTGGTACAGGAATTTGAGAGAAAAACAGCTGCAGAATGTTTACAAATCAATGGGTGGTACAGGAATTTGAGAGAAAAACAGCTGCAGAATGTTGTGGTACACTACATTTTCTGAGTTTGTGGGTCAAAGTGAAACACAAAAAAAACATAAAATGTTGTTAATAGCGACACAAACTGTGACAATTTTTAGTATTGTAGCCAAAACTCGTGGTGGTTTATACACGTTGCCAGTAGAAGTTGATAGTATTAGTGTTGTAGCAGCACGTAATGCGGGCGCTCCCTGCGCGTTACTCTTGACAGCATTTTTAAAATATATGAAGCTTAGAAAATGCAATAGTGCTTCACCTATAGTGGTGATCCCGTTTTAATTGAGTAGGACGCCAAAATCACTTACAATGGCATCTCGCATGCTGTTGTAGTATCGGATGCAACACTTCCTCCTTTCCTTGGTCGCTCACTTCTCAGAGCTTTTCGTTTTCCGTATTATACTTGAGAAGACATACGATTTATTTCATTCATTAATATGCTGTGCTATTTAATTCAAATGGTTCTGTTCAACATGGGGGTACCAATGTATATGTATGTATAAACAAACGTCTATTTGAATTGAAATGTAACTAAAATATAATGTGGCAAATAGTTCGCTTTACAATAAAATCTTTTTAGTATGTAATGGAAAAATAAAAAAAAATTATAAATGTGGAAATATAAAATAAGAAGGAAATATGCATTACAAATATGCATTACAAATTAGGATAACAGTTTTTTGTTAATAAATAACTGGAGATGTAAAAGATAGCGAAAATTCAATAGAATATGTTAAATCTATTTGTAAAGAAGACTTCGCACTAAACTTATGAAAGCAAATGGTCCAACAAAAAATCAAAAATTGAAAGATTCTGTTGCTTATCTTCGTAGATATAATTCCATAGCCAAACTAAAAACATTATAAATTACATTTGCGCAACAAAACTATCATGCCCAAAAACATTTATAAAATGTGTTTGTTCCATTTTAATTAAGTAAATAATACTTAATTATTGAGTAAATAATACTTAATAATTTTGCTTAGCAAATGTTGCATCTTATACGTATAATCTTTTTTTGGTCTTACATACATGTTTTTGTTCAAGTTAACAGCTTTTGCTTTCAAACGAGAAAAGAACATTAATTTTCGCTGAAATCATATTATTTAGTAAGTGATGCCAAATTTTGTATGAATGAAAGCTTCCTCCCTCCAGTTGTCACATTTTTCGTTAAGCTTGCGAGTTATAGAAACCGACTAAGATTAAAAATGTTTAGTTCGTTGATAACGGTGTTCGAATCGAGTGTGTATATTTGTAGTTTGTTAAGTTTTTGTGCAGAAAGTTGAAAATCACTTATTTTTAACTTCGACTGCTCTGGCCGGATGTTAATTAAAAGTTAAACAATTTTAAAAGAAACCGGTAAAATTTTCGCGGAATTCTTAAAAAAAAATTTTTATATCAAAATGTGGTTAATATAGCAGATAATAACAAAATTGTTCTGTTTTCTATATTTAAAAAAAATTCATTAGTGTTATTAATTTTATTTAAATTCATCTAAAAAAGAAAATGATCAGGGGAGCATCAATACAGAGTTATATAAATCGCAACTAACTTATGGTATATGTGGTAAGATTTCATAATAGAATCAACAATGTTGGACAGAATGGGAAGTTAAATTAACAGTTAATTTCTTCCTAAAGACATAAAAATATTGATTTTTTCCCGCCATATTGTTATACATACACAATAGTTTATTGGCCCACTTTCAGGCAGGGTCTTATTTTACATTGAATATGTGCTTATATCTGCACATCGTAGTAGAATGTTTTATTTCGAACTATTGTGTACATTTTTATTATATTCATTTTTTCTTTGTAACAAAAAGTGAAGTTTTAAAAAATTGCGGAACTTATATATTATCCGGAAAGGGCGCTCTCTACAATCTTCTAGTACTTATGAGCTGGACATAAGGAGTTTCACGTTGCTTTCTTCCACTACAGTTAATGGCGATAGGAGCGACTTAAAATAATTGAAATATTTGTTAAATACATAAAAGGGAGCCAAATGAAACCGTCAGTGTCTTCTTAATTGATTTTTTGATTACTGTTATTTTTAATATATGATAAATAAGTAAAAAAAAAATGTAACTTCGCTTTGGGGTGCATCTTGGATTTTCGCAAGCGAATGTTTACAAAAGTTCACAATATCCGGTATCTGTTAGTTGAATAATAAAGATTATTTTTACACTGAAATTATACATACTTCTCGTAAATGGCTCCACTGTGTTTTGGATTGATGTTTCCTAAAATACACTGAGTTCCAGTTTTCCTTATCTTTTGTTGGTAAACTGTAACGCGGATAACAAATGTAATGATCCCCTCTACTGGTATCTGCTGTAACGAACGCAGATAGCGGAACCTGGCTACTGTTTTAAATCAGATGTCAGCTGTTATGACATATTAGTTGTGTCTACCATAACTAAAAATTGGTCAATTTCTAAATTTCCGGTCGACTTTTGATATAGCTAAATGTATTAGGTTTTGCAAAAGCATTGAGTTTTGGGACCTTATAGAGTAGAGTACGTTTTTTGTGAGATTGGAAAGTGACATTATGAAGTTACAATTATTAATAATCACACCTTAATTTCGATGCCATAAAACTTCGATCTTTTCAGGAATTTAATGTATTTTTATTTTCCGCAATTGTTTCACTGATAAATAAATCTTTAAATTATTTTATTTTAAAAGTTTGCAAAATCGGTAAACATAACAAGATTTAATAAATGAAATTATTAAGCAAAAAAATTAATAACAACTCATGTTAATATAGATGAACACAAAGATTTTATAACTCAATTACATCAATTTACTAGATTTTTTCTTTCTTGTGTATTTTGTTCTGTTGCAGTAGTGATTCGCATTACAGATGGGTATAGAAATATGCTCTCCAGCGCAAACTAGTACCAAATTTATCTACTTCGTGTGAATGTAAGTTTGTACGTATGTGTGTAAGCATGTGGACGTGGTGGCAGATTAAATTATTATTGCTGTTGTATGCTGATGGCGATGATGATATTATTTTAATATGCGTTTTATTGCAGGCTTTCATTCAATAGCGAAATTGTAAAGTGCTTGACCGCAAGATTAGCGCAACATATACAGTGAAGGGACAAAACGTCGAGGAAAAAGAGAAAAAAGTAAGGGGAAAGAGACTGATAGGAAGCATATTGAGGCAAAGATATAGTGTGATATATAGTGTGCACGGCAGAGCGCGCTAGCGCAGTATCGGTCGAGGGTCGCACAGGAATAAACGTAAATGAGTAACACCTAAGTAGAGACATTGATTGCCTTTGTGTAGTTGGTGTGGTTCCTGATGGTAGTTTGCTGCGAGAGCTGCTACCTTCTCTAATAAACATCAGGAGCTTATTTCGCTGAGAAAAATGCTTTCTGACGGTGTTGAACGCTTATTTTCGCTGGCAAGTTTACTTGGTTTGCTGCTGCTCATATCAAGCAATGCAATTTTAGTGTTAGGACAGCAACAGGCCCAACAGCAGGTCTGTCCTGAGCAAAATGTTATTGCTCCCTGTATTTGCACAGTTAAAAAAAACGGCTTGGATATCTTATGCGAGACCACAGACCTGGTTCATATCACTAAATCCTTAGGAACGCTAAAAGATAAAAGTCCCATCATTTTCTATTTGAAATTGCGTCACAATAATTTACCTAAACTACAAGGTTTCGTATTCCTGGCTCTGGATATACGTCACCTTACCATACATAATAGCAGTTTGGCTGCCATTGAGGAAAGCGCCCTTAGCTCATTGGGTATGTTTTGAGTATTATATATATTCAGTTTAGTAAATATAATCAAATAGTAATACATTTACATAGGTAAGGGTCTTACGCAGTTGGATGTGTCTCTAAACCAAATGAAAACAGTGCCCTCCTTGGCTTTGAAACATCTTTTTCATTTGTTAATTTTAAATTTAAATCATAATAAAATTACAGTTTTACATAATAATGCCTTCGACGGGTTGGACACGTTAGAGATATTAACGTTGTACGAGAATAAAATCAATACCATTGAGCCGGAAGCTTTCCGCGGTATAGAGAAGTAAGTTTAAATATATAGAAATAAAAAAAGAGATATTCTGTTAGCATCTTAGAACATTTCTTCTATTTATAGAAAATTGAAACGTCTGAATTTGGGTGGCAATGAACTGACTGCAGTGCCGCAGAAGGCATTATCAATTTTAGATAATCTGAAGAAGTTGGAAGTTCAAGAAAATAAAATCAAAACTATACGTGAGGGTGATTTTGCTGGTAGGTTAATTTCAATCTATTTTTTTCACATCAGCAATCTCTTGAATTTGTTACATTTTTAGGTCTTGAGAATTTAGATTCTTTGATACTGGCTCACAACATGATTACCGCTGTACCGGCTAACGTTTTTTCGCATTTGACACTTTTAAATTCATTGGAGCTAGAAGGCAATAAAATTGTTAATATCGATAAAGATGCTTTCAAGGGCTTAGAAGGTATTATTAACTTACATGTTCCAGGCGAATAATGTTATAGTTTTTTGTTTAGAAAACTTGCAATACCTTCGTTTGGGCGATAATAATATTCACGCCATACCTAGTGAAGCGTTGCGACCTTTGCATCGCCTGCGACATCTTGATTTACGAAATAATAACATCAGTGTGATTAATGATGATGCCTTCACCGGTTATGGCGATTCGTTGACGTTTCTCAATTTACAGAAAAATGAGTAAGTTTTTTGAAAAGAGAGTAACGGAAGCAAACGGTAAAACTATTTTTCTGTAGAAGTGAAACACGGCCTTTTTTATTTAGTGGAGATAAATATTTGTACAAAATTTTATGTAGTTTATCAACCACTTCGTTTTAATTGGTTAGTTATTAGCGGAAAACGTTTTCATCTCAACTTTTAAATTATTACCAACATGTTTGCTAACCCTGTTTGCAATACACACGCCTTGTTTCAATTCTCTATCTCAGCCAAAACCTAACAACAAGACGACGAAACGGGAGCTAGATCCAGCAAACTCTTTCAAAGACCAGTACATTCGCAAATTACAAACTGGCGATAGCAAAAAATGGATTAAACACGAATAACCATAATCATTCTGAATGTCGTTTTTTTTTGTCGGTGAAGACCCAATTTAAACGTAAAGTTTTAACATAAGATTGCCGTCTTGTTATCAAAATAGTGAAATGGATATGTCTAAATAGTATGATATATGAGAATATTCTCAATATTTTGCACTTTTTCTTCGAATTTTTGAGGCCTACACATGAGAGGAATGTACAAAATAGTTTATACATTCTGGCTTGTTTGCTTTATGATAAATAAGAATAAAACCTCAAAAAAGTAAAAATATAAAATTTAACCACTTCTAACTTTGTGTGGGCATTGTCTTTTTTTCCATTTTTGCACGTAAAGGATAGAGTGCTTCATAAAATAAATGCGAAAAATTTCAGCTTAATAACTTTTACATTTTCTGAGAAACGAGTAACAACCCATAAATTTTTGTTAAGAAAAAGGCAGTTGCGTTCAGTGTACGCTTCACTGCGGGCTTCTGCTCTAACCAATTTGGACCATTTTGAGTACCAACCTACGTACAAAAACTTCCAATATTTCTACCAAATTTGAAGTCGATGTCTTCATTCCTGCGACGAACAACAAACACCACACAGACTCATAGACGGACGAAGAAAAGACTTTATTTAGAATTTCACGCTGATCGAGAATAATTTGCAGACTCTCTGAAACTTTTCCTTGGGTGTTACAAACATTATAAAAAAACATGAGTGTACCCCCATCCTTCAGCGGTACGTGTAAAAACTATTTTTTTACCATCTAAAGATTCAGCTTCCGCATGACGGTTACATGACAAGGGGTCCAAAATATTACCCCATCCGATCCAAACTTTTCACACTTATTTAAATTTGCAAAATACTATTACTAAGCGATTTTTGTCGCTTAATTCTGAAAATTACACTATTTTTTACAGAATAAGGCGTTATATGGGGAAAAAGTGGAGCAATCCGAACCATTTTCAATAGCTTTCGTCCTTGGGCTAAAACATTTCATCAAAACATCTTAAAAATTGCGATTTGTAGATTGAGCATAGAAATACATGGACAGAATAGATCGGTATAATGGAAGATAGGTCTATCTTAAGCACTTGTGGGTACTGCATACAGCTTTCTTAATACATCCTGTATCCCAAAGGGGCTAGGGAATAAATGCGATATATGTGTAAAAGTATATAAACGCGCGATATATTTATATAAACTCACTTTTGCTTTGATCTTTTAAGGTGGGCACCATCTCGCCTCTTACGTGACCATTCTAATAAGATATGCAAATACTGCTGAGTTTATCTTGGGATATTTAAAATACAAAGATATCGCTATTTAATTTGTTTAATAGAAACACTTCGTGCTGAATCTATCTTAGCAAACATGAAGTGAATGACTGGGTAAAAATAAGCGAGGAGAATAGGTCTTTAAACAATTTCATGTCAACTGTACTAAGAGTTCTGTCTGCGATTCCCAAGTAATTGCTAAACCTTCTTTATTGCGGTAAGTTTGTGATCCGACAGATATGATAGGTTTGGGGGTGGTTACTTGCTTGCTATGGCATCAGCGTTTTCCTCTAGGTTATATACATATTCTTTACCTATTGATGTGGGATTTATATGTGTTGAATCAAATTTAAAGGGCATTTTCATAACATTTTTCTGCCTATCACCTAACTCGGATGGAAATGTTTACTTAAAACATACTATCTTAATACGAAATATTTTTGAACGAGCTGTGGACGGAAGAAATTACAACCTACCTTTTCTTTCTTACCATGTAGATGTGAATGTCAGCGGATTGCTGTTCTAAATATTTCTACTAACAGAACTCTGGACCTTCTTTCCGATCTCGATATCTCGTGGGATTCCCACCATTCTATTCCCAGTATTTCTCTAAACGATTCTATTGCCTCTGTTTCTCAGTATAATTCCATTCCTATCGGCAAGACGTCAACTCCCAAATATTCCTCTCTTAAAAAGTCTTATAGACGATCGAGCTGATATGTGCTTTCTTTGTATCCATCCCGGCGTTACCTAATAGTATCTCATTGACAAGGTTCGCTAAAAAATTTGGGATAATCAAGAATAACAGACTATGTTCCGTACTCTGATTGTCGATACCCATTTCCACATATAAATATTTTTTGTCGCCATAATTGCTAAATTAGAGCAAAATCTCACCTACGAAAAACTAAACAATTTTACATCTTAAATATTTCCAGTTTTACATTTCCCAGAGTTTTTTCTTGTTATTGCTTGGCACTTTGCCACACTTCTTGTTTTTTCAATTTAACAGAGAAACTATATTTTTTTATTTTCTTAACAGAAAAACTATATTTTTTTCAGAGAAACTATACTTTTTACTTTCTTAATAGAAAAACTATATTTTTTTCAGAGAAACTATATTTTTTTACTTTCTTAACAGAAAAACTATAAAATATTAATTAAAAGAATGCATTTAAATTTGCAAAATTTGTAGAAATATGCCGGGTCTCCCCATGAGATATATGAGATATATCGGCATCGCTCAAAATAGTCCATCTCTTTATAATTTCCAAAGCCTCAGGCATTCGAAAAGGTCACCGATATAATCTCGATAAACTTGGTTTGTCTCTTTCATTTTTTATTATTAACATTCTCACTGTTGCGAAAATGGAAATAGGAGGACATTGATCGACGATCTGGCACACAGAACTTTTTCACCGCTACATGCATTTTTTTTTTATATCTTAATCTGGAAATTTATCGTAATTTATATATTACATTAAATACAAAAAAGGAGTTAATATATTTTAATAATTCCCTGTATAATTTTAGCATTAAAATATTACCCAGTATGATATTCGAGAACTTGAATTCTTTGGAAAGTTTGAATATACAAAACAATAAATTAACTCGCATTCCGCCCGACATAATGGAACATATTATTGACACGATGCGAGTGATTGATATAACAGGCAAGTAGTGTCCGAATCATATACAGATCAAATCTGTAAGAGCAAGCACATGTCAAAGAAGAATTATGTAATTTTTCTTAAAAATAAAATTTCAGATAATCCTTTGGTATGCTCTTGTGAATTGACATGGTTCCCAAAGCTATTGCAAGAGTTAAAAAATAGAGACGATGAAATGGCACAGAAGAAGAAACCTGTCTGCCATATGTCCGTTGAAAATCGAGAATATTATGTGCAGGCCATGCCCTTGGAGAAAATGCATTGTGCCGGCTTACAAACAGATGGCGCTGGATTAAACCTATTAGACAATGGTGTGTTGTTAATGTGGACTTTACTACTAGTAGTACTAGGAACAGTGAATATGCATGATGTGATGATGATGTTTTTGTGTACTTTTTAAGGCCTCGATTGGTGGAATAAATGGAAGAAGTAAAAAGCAAACAAAAGAAAACAAACATATCATAGATACGCGCACTGCTATTTTTAGAAGGAAAACGGTGGTTTTCATTTTTTAAGAATCTCTTTTTTTTACCTAAGATTATTGAATATTATAAATATTATTAAAACTTCTATAGGGATTTATAGGGATGTGAAACACCTCCGAAACGAATAAGAGTTTATTTTTTATTAAAACGTATCTAAATGTCATCCCGCGCTTTTAGAGAAGCTTTTTTTAAGAGAATATTTTATAAAAAAACTTCATATATGTATGTGAATATATTTCCATATATAAATACTATGAAAACGACTACTCGTGTGTTAGAATGTTATTTATATTACTGAAACAAAAGAAAACCAATATACAAATTTCATGTCATTGTAACACGCAATCATTTTGTTTCTTAAATAAAATTAAATTTGATAATTAAATTAAATAGTGTTACAATTACAGATATTAATTACATTTTAATTCATCTAAATGTTTAGAAATATTTACACACAAATACACATTTATTGAAAAACTAAAATTTGCAATTCTTTGAAACAAAATTTAAATGAACTTTTTTAACAAAATTACTAAGTTTTGTTTGTTTGTTTGTTTTAAATTCATGTTAACATTTTGAAAATTACTCTAAGAATTAATTGAAATGTGAGTGGTTTGCGCTCAATACATATCAATGCAAACAAACAAATCACTAAGCATTACACTCTAAAAAAAGCGCTTAAACTTAAATGACCGTAAACATATCAAACAAAATTGGGAAAAGATAAGAAAATTTCGATGAATTTAACCAAACGCAAAAGACAAATAAAATAAATTAAAGTGAAATAAAAAACTACGAAGCATTTTTGAAAGTCACCCGTTTTAACTAATTACAAAAATGTTTTCATGCTAAGTTTTTATTTAAAAAATAATGCCGACAATGTTTAAGTTAAGAAAAAATGGGGTTAATTCAAAGTTCCCTTCTTGGTCCCCCTTCCCCCTTCCTCTGAAAAAGCACTAAACCATTTGTTAGAAAAAATATATATCAGGGTCAGATTAACAAATGATTTATCTGCTTTTTCTCTGTTGTAACTTTAATAAAATGTAAAACACTACAGTTTTTAAATTACAAAAAAAAAAAAAAAATTATGAGAAAAAGTTAGCGTTTGGCTTAAAAAAGAAAGCTTTCTCGTTTTATTTTTTTGTATATATATTCATGTACGAAACAAATTTTGTTGTTGTAGTATTGCAATTAATATACAAATTTTACATCAATAAAACTGAAAATTTTAATATGATTCCACTTTCTTTACTGGCACTTTCGGTGTTACTTTTGATTTTGAAGAAAATATAATGTTTTCGGTGACATAAAACCATTAAAGGGGCTAGCTATAGGTATCGTATATGCACCCATGTTGGGAAAAGCCAACAGATCACCACAACACAAATCCGGCAACTCGGTGTCTTCGATTATCTGAAAATTTGCGATAAGAGAAGAATAAACAAACATGAAAAACGTGAAAATTTATTCTCTTTTGTGTACTGCCTTTGGATAACGTTTTGGATTTTAAAATAAGTGTGTAGGATAAATGATCGCAAAACAACGATTTGAAATGCAGGGCTTGCGGAAGGTGGGACTTTTAATCAGTTTTTGTTGGGGTCAGAATAGGGTTTCCAAAAAAAGCTATAATTTTTACGCCCATTTCTTCTCTGACAACAATGATATAAAAACTCTGCTTCATTGGTCCAAGAACAGTAGTTTTCTAAATCTATTTTCAAAAATTAGCTAATTTAGCTGTAATTTTCAGCAATTCTTGTTTTAAACATATATGTTTGTAAACGATATAGCATATATCGAGTCAATTTTCGCTGTATCTAATTTAAATGCAACTTGCGCTCGCTGGTCGTATCATTTTTTTTTCTTCCTGAAAGAAACTCTGTTTTGCTCATCACTTACAAATTATAAAAGATGGAAGCATGAAATTTTCGAAATTTCGAAATTTTGTGGAGAAGTCTATTATCATGTTCAAGAACAGAAATGCTCGGCAATGCCTACAGGAAGTTATAAGTGATCAAATCTTAATTTTTTACTTCTTCGTGTACCTTGGGGAGTAGAACGAAAATGATGTATTATTAAATAATTTTTTTAAAAAAGGTTTTGTTTAAGTGAATTAAAAGGTAGGATTAAATTTTGTTCCTGTTACTTCTATGTGGCCGTTGTTGACAGAGCTTGTAACTGTTTTGCCTTTCAGCGCTGGTGAGGTCGTCTTCATCAGGGTTTGTTACAGATTATTTGTTTCAGAGAGAAACCACCTACTTTATTTAATGCCGCGCTTTAGAATAAGATATGCAATATTAAAAAGGGATGGGTTGCTAATAATATTAAAGGTAATGTTTAGAGCAATACAGTCTTAATATTAGTAATGACGATAAGTAAGAGCAAAATAGTTTTATAAAAGTGAAAGCAATTGCTATAATTTGTAAAAATAAAATCAATAATATCAAATATATATACAGTGATATAAAGTGATATGATTACATCTACAATAGTATATATATAAATATATGAAGATATCATTAATAATATATGTAAAAATAATACCAATAATGATATTAACAAACCAATGTATCAGGACAAGATGATAACGAGATCAATCGTAAAAATATTAAGAAATAATGGCAATCATAGTAATATATAAAGAAATAATAGCATCAACAATAACATAGTTTCGATGTGAAGGCGTTATTAATGATAACTGTAAATATAAAGCTGGTATAGGAATGTAGAGATCAGCAAATAACGTTGATAGGAATGATATTAGGGAAGGAACATAAGCGGCAATCATAGAACAGCAATAGGCAACCTAATCAAAATGTCATCAGCTGACTATTTCAATGATGATGACAATGGTGGTGGTATGTGATTATATATTTCTCCCTACGAGGTACAATTAAGTCAACGGTTAAAACTCAAATGTTGACAGCAAAACGGAACATGGTTGATTTTGCTTCGTCACACGCTTAAGATTTCAATATGCAAGGAATCGATTTTCTGTAAACGTCCCAAGAATAGCCACATAAAAGTTAAATATAAATTTTTTATATAATATATTTAACGATTTATTCTTATAAGCGACCGCGCGCACCATACAATTTAATATAAAGTAAAGCAGACAATCTAATATAAAGTAAAGTAAAGTAAGTAAAGTAAAGGTAGTTTGACGATTCCCAACTAAGACTAAAAATATAGTAACTTTGTTTGGTTAAAATATGAGGACAATTTTTTTCGTGGAAATACCCCGAACGATCACCCTAGAAACAATGCATTAATTAGCTTGTGTTTCGAAATGGCCAATCTATTTGAGTCTAGCCCAAAGTTGTCGTCACGGCTCCATTTCAAAAAGAAAAGAAATGTTATTATTCAGCGTCAGCGTAAGAGTACAATATTTTGAATTTTGCTAGTTGTTATTCCGTAAGATTGCATTTATAGTCCCAACTAACTTTTTTATCAATTGTCTATTTTCTCAATTGTCTTTTCTCTCAATTGTCTTTTCTCTCAATTGTCTTTGGAATATGTGATCTAAGCAAAACATAACGGCAAGACAGGGTCGATATTTTGGCAAGTGGAATGAAGCGCGTCTACTAAAGGCGTCTTGACAACTCAAAAAGGCATAACAAAAGCCATAACAAAGAGGCTAATCTCGATGAGTATATTGCAACAGTGTTAAAAATGAAAAACAAAAGGAAGACGGACGTTCGTTCTCACCCCACACACAACGCCATAGGCCGAAAGCTATTCGAGGGCGTAGATTATTACCTTACGCTATTACTCGCTGGTCATGACTGTTTCCGCAAGTATCTGCACAGATTCAGGCAGGATAGCCAAATTGCCCGGATTGCGCGGATACAGAGGAAGATATGACGCATGCTATACGTCACTGGAAAATGTTTTAGCATGGTCTACTTTCAATAGAGCCGAGTGAGATACTGCAGCAGATGATTAGAAGTGACGAGGTCTGTAGCACGATCAGCTTAGAAGGAAAGTGCTCCGAGAACTAAGACATCTAGAAAGACAGCGGGTGGAGAGAAAATGAAGTGGGAGCAGTGGATGAGACATATGTGTGCGTGGCAGTGTTTACAGCTAGCCGTTATGAATGGGGAATCGTGTGTATTGCTGGCAGTAGTATCTTTGAAAGGTTTCTACCTCTAACTCGCATAGCAAAAGAAAAAAAAACACTCACACACAATGATATGTGTAGAAAAATTTAAAAATAGTGTACTTGTCATAGATTGTAGATTGTGCGAAAAGTAAAACTGAAGATGAGCCTGCGAAAATTGAAGTTACGATCATTTAAATATTAAAAATATTATTTACCTATCAATTAAAAATATGTTTAAGGGATTAGAAAATAAATTTGAAGAATACATAATAGAACATAAGCGGTATGCAAAATAAGTGAAAACCCGTATCCACATTTTTCGAAAGTTAAAGCTAGAAATTTGCTCGGCGCATTTTATTCTATAACGTTCGTTAACATTTTATTTTGATTTATTTCACGCAAAAAAAAACAGAGGATTTTGGTGGCTTTTAAACACTTCACCGCAGGACGGGGTATATTTATTTCGTCAAAGCGTTTGTCACATCCAAAAAGGAACTGCAACGACCCCACTAGATACATTTATTCTCTACCTACATTAAATGCTAAATCGACTTAAGCATTTTTTATTTGTCCATCTGCGTGTCTTTCTGTCTTTTATAATTATTTTGAGAGATATGGAAAAACTTAAAGTAAAAAGAAAAAGTTTATCTTTCGAATAGTGTTGACTAAAAGTAACGATAACGAATCACAATCTGAGGCCAAAAAACTAGTGTAGCTGTTAAGCACCTGCCAACTCTAGCGAATATATGTAAGGGGGTAAAGATGAGTGAATTAAACAATATTAAGAGAGTTTTACCTTGTCCAAAGCATCGCAGGTTGGTCCCCATATCAGTGTTTTGAAGGTCGGCAAATAGCTGTCTTTGCCCTTAAAAAATATCAGAGCAAAAAGAGGTGACCATTTCTCTTTTTATTAGGACCTTGAAAAGACTTACCAGAAAATGTTCCACAGTAACATGCTGATGGTCATATAAAATACAGTTGAAGGAACCGTAGACGCCATCGTTCAAATAATACATTTTCCTTAATAATTTATTATCGTTTGGGGAACGGACTTCACGTTTTGCATGAATTTTACAAATCAAGGTATAAGCAGCAGCAACGAAAAATCGTCCTGGTTCTGCAATAACGTTAACTTTTCGATCAGGAAAATGACGATTTAAAGATTTATTAACTATAGCAGCAATCTGTCAAATGTGTAAAGCATTAATAAAAACCACTAATTTTCTTTTTAAAACTTGTCATGAAAAACTAACGACTTTAAAATTTTCGTCGCTATTCCCGGGAAAACCACCTCCAATATCAAGCAAATTCATATCATAACCAAGCAATGCACCAAATTTGAAAAGCTTTTTAGCTATATTGATAGCACGATCATAGGCAGGAAAATCCTTGCAACCAGAACCCACGTGAAAGCTAATGCCGATGACCTGCAAACGTTAAAGAACGTTTAAAGAAGAAGCAAAAATTTTATCAAATTAGGTTTTAATACATTATTTTTTGTTTTTCTACATAGCCACCAGAGCAAAGTGAGAGGATTATATTGATACTCACATTTAACTGTAAGCTTTTAGCCAAAAGCATTAAAGCGGTAGCATCTTGCTCAGCATCGCAACCAAATTTTTCGCCCAAAGGACATTGAACTTCTTCAGCTTCGCATCGAAAGCGTATTATTAAACTACATTTTAAAAAAGTGAATGAGAAAATGCGCACTACATATGGAAAATTCGGCTCAGGTCGATATTGGCTTAAATTTCGACTACAATTTTTATATACATTTCGATTGAGAATTTTTCAAATCACATCTTCGTAACCTTTCGCCTCGTCTGGGGGTTTTCTTCCTTTCTGTGGGACTCTTTCACTTACTCTTGCAGTTGAAGTTATATATTTTTTTGCCAAGCTTGATAGTAGTGAATAAAAGAAAATTCAAGTTTTTTATTTTGAGTACTTACTTTGATTGCGGGTAGTATTTATGAAGCTTATACATTTCAAATTCATTGTCTACGGTGCCATTTAGTACTCGATTTGATCTAGCATATTTTATATGCGACGTCAGCTTGCAAGGATTAGCGAAAATAATGCGTTCCGGTTGAACACCGATGTCAAGAATTTGTTTAATTTCGTTCTTCGAAGCGCAGTCAAAACCAGTACCCAAGTCGGCAAGAGTCTTAATAACTAAATCATCGTCGTTGCACTTAATAGCTAAAAAAGGAAAGAATAACATACATCTCATATTTAATCAATAGAAAAAGTCATCAGAAATCATCAGTAACATATGAATTCAAAAGATCGAAAAATACACATCAGTACGTAACGTTTATCCAGTAAACAAAAAAGTGAAAGAAATGAGAATAGATTTGTGAAGTGAATGAGTCATATAAAAGAGATTGAACAATTTAAGTACGTTTAGCGCCGTTTATGATATTTGTGATATTAGCACATATTATCGGGAAAGTGTAGTTGTATAGCAAAAAAGCTCCTAAGCAATTATAAAAAAAATTTATCTATTTAGAAACTTTTCCTAGCGTTGGCAATTTTGAACTTTGTCTAAAAAATGGCAAGATGAATATTTTTTTGAAAACGGTATTATCACTTTCGTACCATAGTACGGCTTAACACGAGGCATATACTTTTGCCAAGTAACATATTTCTCTCTAATTTTGGTTAAATCACAAATAAAAAGAGCTTCATCAGTATTTTTAAAATCAAATGTTTGTACAACCGTTTTTAATGGTAGTTCAGTACTATAATAATTGATTTCGTTTTCCCCTTTAAACATTTGAGAATAATAAACTTGATTTTTATTGTTTGAATGCATTCGGAATGACTCAACTTTTGCTACTGATTATTGTTAGTACATTTTTCTTTAGTTTTGAAGAGATCAAAGTTTATCAGCGTATCATTGGTTGAATGTTTACTCCCGTTGATTTGATTTTAAATAATTTATGAGAGAATATTTGAAATAAGTTGACTTTCTATTTCAAAAACAATTTTGTTCAATTCGGTGGATGTCATGTAGTGTTACTTGTCTGGAGATTCTTGACGTTATACAGCGAAAAGTTCCAATTCTTATGAGTGACGAAAGTGTGTCGGAAATTCTCAATACTTTAGGTATCGGCTTAAAGTGGGCTCTATTGTACTTAGCAAAGACTGACTAAGAGTGACTAAGTAATTTTTTTCGCAGTTTTAGTAAACGTTTTTATTAAAACCAAAAAGCAAAGTTTTGTCAAATTCATACTCTAACGTAAATCGTAATAGAAATTTACTTTTCAACAAAGCAATTAAAAATTAAATGCAGATGGAAATCGTTTTCCATCGCTACTAAGCACATGGTGTAGAAAAATGTAAATTGTTTTATCACTTATGCGCCATTTTGGTTTTATCGGAGACCCCTGAATGACAAGATACCAACATTTTTTAAAATCTAAAAGTACTAAAATCTGAGACTTTTAGAATTTCTGTTATAGACGACAGTAGTAGCACTGTTAATCAGCAGCGACTTAATTGCTTGCTCTTTCATTCCCATTGCTTGTTTGAGCAAAAATTCTGCAATGCTTTCTTATGAAACCTTTAAAAAAACAAAAGCATATAGTATTCTGTACTTTCAAGTGCAATGGTATACGTGCAGTACATGCGTAAAACAAGAGCAAATAGTAGCTAGATAGCAAATACACATCGTTTTCGTTTTATCGTTTATTTCACGTTGATAAACTGTGTCAAGAATCGATTATTCAATTTGATTTTTGTTCGATACAAATTTAACTAAACGAAAAAGTTTGTCAATTTAAGCAAGTTGGCAACCATGCGCGCTGTGGCCGTAGTTTTCGCTTTGTGTGTAATTTCTTTTTTACTCTATTGCTTTGTACGGTTTTAAAACCTAATTAATTCTAAAAGTGTTTAAATTTATTGTGACATATTGAACTTTTTAGACTGATATCGTTTTGGTTTTTGCGATCAGCACTTGGCGCTCGTCAAAAAGTGTTTTTTTTTTTGTTTTTTGCGTGTTGTTGCTTCCAAACATCTGCCTTGGTTTGCGGCCTTTACAGTTTTTCTTTTTCTTTGTTTGCTGTGGTTTTAGTCGTGCTAATTTAGGAGATCATTTTTGAATGCATGATAAACTTTTTGTTTCTTCTCGCTCCACAAGCTCTATTTTCTCCATTGATTTTTTACATGGAGTGTTTATGTACATCATGTCGAACTAAAACAGGCCCTTATTCTGAGCGATTCATCACTAGCTGTCTTTACGAACGTTTTTGTCGTAGGAAGTTTGCAGGTACTACTGGCCGTCCTGCAGACGTAGTTCTAGTTCCTTCGGAAAGAATGGGCATGTTCCGACTGTAGGAAGCAAGACATTGACTTTTATAAGCTTTTCACGTAGACAAGGAATGGTTTTTGTGAATTAGGTAAAAATCTCGTGACATTGTGCGGAACGTTTCAAAAAATTAAAACAATGTTCAATGAGTGTCGCTATCTAGGGCATTCACCTCCTGCTCCAGCCTACGAAAAATCTACCTGTAGTGTAGCGTGCGGTACTTCAGCTGGGTGTTCGTTTAAATTTCATTCGTCGATCCATCTTGCTCAAAATTCTCTCTCCCCCAGAAAGGCAATATTCGTGTGAAGACTGGCCCCCGACACCTCTGACGATAATATAAACAGTTATCTTGCTACAAAAGTCCCCTCATTCAATTTGAAGCGTGTTAGCATTTTTAAATTGACTTATTTTCAACATAGAGCGATTTCGTGTTGTAAGTTCCTACTGAAAACATGGAAATTTGGTTAAATAAACCATTATGGCAAGTTTGGTCCTTATAAAAGGAATTCATTCCTCGGGATGGCTCCGTAATACTCATTCGATAGTTCTTCCAGCCTCCAAAAAGTAAATGTTTCTTCATTTACCAAAACGGGTCGAAACTCAAAAATTCGTTCTAAATTCAGTGAGCGCAGAGTTTTCTGCTTGGCTTTCATTGAAACCTGTTTAAAATCTGATCTACATTGGATTTGATCGCACTGGTGATGGTGTATTAATGGCCATATCTGTCCCAGTCTTTTCCTATTCATTTGAATTTCTTACTCCTGACGTTGAATTTATTGCTGTTCGAGTGAAAATTGCCAATAAACAATTAAATGTATTTTAGTCTTATTTTCCTCCAAATACGAATAGGTCTGTTTATAAGCAACATGCTGTCCACATTTGCGACGAGGCCGAAAAGTTTTGAACCTGCTGATAGAGTTGAAGGATTTTAATTTTCCACGAATGACTTGGTGTTAAAGAGATAATTCTGGTTGTGTGGTCCCCACTTCAACATCTGATAGAGCTATGGTGTTTTACAATAAAATATTTGATCATAATTCACTTCAATACAACGGTATTCCTAACTGTAATGGCAGACTATTTGATCTTTGCTTTGAAAAATTTCCGGAGATATCTGTAAATCGAAGTCTACAATTTAGCTTACCTGAGCATTCGTAACATCCATTAATTTGCATTTCCTTTCATTGCATACATGATAGCCCGTTGATCGATTTTAATGTATCAAATAAAACTTCCTCTAATAAACACTATGATTTTGAGAATATTGAAACCCTACCATCATCGTTCTATAATATATTAAACCTAGCTATTTCTGCTTCCCTTCCGATCAAGCATCCCTCGAAGCAAGTGGCTGCCCTGGTTTAATAAGAGTATTAAATGTTACAAAAATAGGAAAGACAAACTTTAAAAAAAGTTTATGAAAGGTGGTTCTGGTTATGATGTCCGTTCTGTTACAAGGAATTGACTTAATTATCTCAACCACCAATGTAATAACAGACATCTTCAGCTGATAAAATCCCCACTGCTTGTTAATCTTACAACGACCTCGGTTTCGATTTCTAACTTGGTCATTTCAGAAAATGACAGTTTATATGGTTTGAAGTCTCTAAAATATAGTTGTGCGCCTGAGTCTGATGGCATTGCATCATGTATATTCAAATCATGCCATATGTCACATTGAAAACTAAAGCGGCGTTGCCAAGCTGAGTGTCTTACCTGAATTGTTTGAGTAAATTGCTATCCAGCATTGAGCTTTTGCTGTCATATCTTATATTTTCCAACATGGCTTTCTGAAAGGAAGATCAATTGTTTTGAATCTATTAGAATTTATTTGACATGTTTTCAAGGCTTTTTTTAGCGTTTGACGCGTTTGTTCAAACCATTTGATTTAGTTAAGCATAACTTATTGATCTTCAAACTCTATACCTGAAATGGATAAGCTCTTGTCTTCATGGCAGATCATTCAGAGTTCTGCTTAACTTCCTCACCACGGATGAATTTCCCGTAACGCCTGACGTCCCTCAAGGCGACCACTTAGGACCCGTTCTATTTAACTTATACATTAATGATCTTCCCTCAGTGATTAAGTCCAGCCAGACCTTAATGTACGATGATGATGTTAAAGTGTTTTCTTGCTTCTCCTTGGAATGACAATCGTATTAACTTCAAATTGACTTAAATAATTTGGTTACATGTAGCTCCTTAAATTTTATGAAATTAAATAAAAAAAAATGCAAGAAGCTTTCTTTCTCAAGCAAGAAGTCATTCAATATTTAATATTTGATCGATTGACACGAATTGAAAAACGTAGATTGGTTGATCGATTTATGGCTTGTGTTCCCTTTTATTTATTCTATACGTCAACGCTCTGCTCTCGGCGACTAAATCCAGCCAGATCTTAAAGTACGCTGAAGATGTTAAACTGTTTTCTTCCTTCTCTTTGGAATGGCAATCGTATCAGCTTCAAATTGACTTCAATAGGTTAGTTACGTGGTTTTCGTTTAATTTTATGAAATTAAATCAAAAAAAATGCAAGAAGCTTTTTTTTATCAAGCAAGATGTCATTCAATACTGAACATTTGATCGATTGACACAAGTTGAAAAACCTAGATTCGTTGATCGTTTTAGGGGTTGTGTTCGACTAAATATTACGTCTTAATCTGGACATTGATGATTCTTTACGTAAAACTAGGTAGGGGTAGGTTTCATTAAGAAATGATCCAAAGAGTTTAAGGATGTTTACATTACAAAGCAAATACATTTGCTTAGTTAGACCAATACTTGAGTACGCCTCTGTTCTGTGGTCTCCTTCCTGAAGGTGTTATGTATATTCAATTGAATCCATACAAAATTCTTGCTGTTTGCCCTTAGGAATTTGTCTTGGGACCCGTTTATCTCTCTGCCTACTTATGAAAATAGTGTGCTTCCTTACCTTTACTTGAGAAACGATGTTTCCTTCTTAATTAAGTTAATTAATCGTACTATCGATAATAGCTCCAACATTACTTGGCGAAATAAACTTTAATGTCCCTAATCGCTTCTCACGGCACTTTATCTTATGAACTATTTAATATGTCCAGAGTTGTTTGGAGAAACCCAAGTGATTTGTGTCACTTAATCTCAATGTCGGACTCCTTAAAGTTTGCCAAAACAACTATCATTAATATGCGAGATTTACCTATGTTGTATTTAAACTAACTTGCAATCTTAATATCTCACTATGATTCGAAAATTAACTTGTGGTGTTTACTGTTATCGGCTGCCAAGCTTTTGCATGTTTGCAATGGTTCAGGGGTTCACTTGTAACTTCGATCTGTACTAGTTGTGGGCATGCTTCTGTGCTGTGCGCTTGCTTTTTGTGCTATGTGCATGCTTTTTTTTTCTTTCTTATTTTTTGTACATGAATAATTTTGTTTTTCTTTACTTCTCCCTATATACATTGTATTAGTTTTTAATAATAATTAGTATAAGATTTACTTCTTAAAGTCAATTGAATTCGGCTGTTTATTTATTTTAGCTGAGTTTCATGTGTAAGTAAATAAGTAAAGAAAGACTTCATGGGAGTGTCAATTCTAAAAGTTTCCAGACCGAAATATCCTTTCATCAATTTTTCTAATTTAGCTTTTAGCTTTGGCCGCGTCTAGTTTGGATTAAGTTTGTTGATATCCTGATATGATCCCAATATTATTATTTTGAATATCGATCGTATGCTTCACAGCGACGATTTGATAATTGACTTTTACAAAGCCATTATGCAAATTATCACAGTGTTTAGATACAATATTTTTTAAATTTATAAGCTCTTCATATTTTTGATTCGAGACCATTATTTCCTTCTTCAAAGAGTTCACTCGATGTTTTAAACGAAAAACTTCCTCATTTAAAGATTTATTAACTCAAATTAAAAAATTTGCACGAAACGGCTCGAAATGTTAGCATTTAAAAAATATGTTTGGTGTGATCGCCATGTTATGATAAAAAAATCTATAGATTTCGTGTGGTTGAAAAAATTGTCACTGTTCCGAACATGCAAAGATTATCATGTCACGGATAAATAGAAAATTAAATAAAATTTATAATTGATTTCCTGAATCATATCCTAATTCAAACATTCGTGCTACGCGCAAATTGCCGGTCGAAATTATTTAAATGCTTATCGGAAATTCCAATTGGGTAATAATAAATATGCCGATTAAGTTCAGTGACGCTAAAATTACGTGGGTGTATTAAATAGATTACAGAGCTTTCCCTTTATTCTGTATAAGTAGGCTTTTATAAATTCATAACTTTTCCTCACTTCTTTATGTACTTCCTCTTCATTTTTTGTTATCAGTTTTGACTGCACGTTATTATCGCTGCGAAATTTCTCAACAATAAGTTTTATGCGATCATAATTCACAGTTTCCTTTGTTCCCTTTACATTGATGCCGCCAAGTTTTCGATGTAATAAAGTGACTTTATGCAGGAAGTTCGTATTCATCTTTTGCTCTTCTGCATTATTTATTTGGGCACGTAGCTTACACTCCTGATTTGGAGTAGTATTGCTGCATTTGCACCTTGCAAGGTCAATAACTTCGTCATTAATATGATCTCGTTCTTTGAAAATTATATTTTTATAAATGACGAAATTCGGCAGAATTGTCGTGTTTTTCGCCAGTATTGAAACCCGCTAGATAACTGCGAGCTGAACTATTATCAGCTGGTGTAATGATGACGGAGGCATGCTCGGGGTGATGGCATTCACCGTTAGAACTGAAGAATTGTTGTGCAAGAGTCTGTGCTGACACCGAAGGCAGGAATTTTGTCGACATCTCGTCTTAAAATGATAGCTCATTGTAAGATGGCCCTCTGTTAGAGTCTTTACAGAGAGAAGCTTTAGAGATTTAAACTTTTTCCATCTTAATTCAGAGGAAAGCTTACGAAATTCTTCACATGATGCTAACGTCTTACATAGTTTTTTACAAAATTTATATACGACACAGGGTACCTCCCAATTTCGACGAGCTAGACATAGATTAGGTAGAGCCCTTCAAGTATGTTACAGAGGATTTTTATTGGTGCCCAACGTGGGGCACGAATGAGTTATTATTATTGTTTAATTATATGCGATGGAATAGATGAACTCTGCGGTGTCTCAAATTACACTTACATTTTTCCACTTTACATATACAAAAATTATTAGTATCCCCTAAAATTTAGTATGGCAGATGTTTTACTATTTGTAATGTTGTAATGTTGTTGCATCGGAATATTAGCTCTAGATTTCGTCTTGGCTATACCATGGTGCGATGGGTTGAACGTATGGTATCGGTTCATTCGAGGTCAGGATTATTAGATTCTGGTACACAACTGGACTATACTTTGTTATTTCGGATTGACCACTTAAACATTTTGTTTCCTTGACAATTTTAGGTAATTAACTATATCAATGGTATATTTTATTCTAGCTCCGGATTGGAATGAACCTTGATATGGCGTTACACTTCATATATTGAATTATCTGTTCTTGGTTTATGACTAACCAGAGTCTATTTATGAATGGTTGTCCTTCAAAGCACTAAATATTGCTATTGCTTTTTTGGAAATTATTGATTCTGGTATTACATTGGATCAAACCAAGCATAGCAACTGCTTATTTTATTAGATTTTTTTTTTTTCAGTTACACTAATACAACACATCTACATATACATGTATACTTACTGAACCAGCCAGGATCTAACAATGTAATTGTGCTATTAAGAATTCGCTTTATTTACCGCTATTTTTCCACAACTGAATTATTAGTTCATAGAAATCTTTTTAATTGTTAACTTTGAATTTTTGAAAATATTTTGTAAGTCTGTTGCGATATTTTCTCATGTCGTTACGTAGAAGTGAAGAAAATTTAACAATTAGCCAGACGGAATCGGTACTTATTTGCTCTATTTGTCAGAACGAGTTAGACCCCAAAAGGAACTTTCATAGAACGATTTGTGATCACATCTTTCATAAGTCTTGTCTAAAAGCATCACTGAATAAATCACAACTTTGTCCTAATTGCCAAACCAATTTGCCCGTAGAAGATATTTGCGGTCAAATATTAACTAGACAACAAACTAGGTTGCTTGATAGTAATAAAGCAGTTATGGCTAATACACCAGATCCAACCTCGCAATCGCAGTCTTTATAACCCGAACTTACACAACAAATTAGTGAGATGGTGCTGTCATCAGTACAAGCTCAACAATCGAAATTCTTGGAATCTCTTAGCGTAACGATGAGCGAGATGGTTCAGAAAAACATCGAAGAAGGATTAAGGAAAATAAATTTGCCCTCCACATCGTCGATGCCAAATCAAGCTCAATCCTATTTCAATCTGGATTTTAATCGTACTGAAAACATTAGCCAGCAGCCATTGGATCAACTCCTAGGACTTAATGCTACCAGTCTTGGGAATTTACAATATCCTGCGGCACCATCTAATACTAACAACGCAGAAGTAACTCTACAAACTAACAAAGTTGGCCAAATCATTTATAATCCCGATCCCAATCCCGAAGATCCGCTTTACGGGAACTTCTGGGTTATCAATTGAATCTTTTCTGTATAGTGTCGAGGTTTTGACTAAACAAACCTTGGGAGGAAATTTTGATTTGTTATGTAATTTTGCTAATATTCTGTTTGAAGCCAAAGCAGCTGATTGGTATTGGTGTTACCACAGGTCAGCTTCGTTTATTAAATGGCCTGCTTTATGCTCAGCTCTTCGTGCCCAGTACAAAGATGTTCGTTCTGATTTCGATTAACGAGAATTAATTAGAGACAGAAAGCAAAATCCAAATGAGAAATTTGATAGTTTTCTTGAATCAATTTTAGAATTATCAGATAAACTGAAGCAGCCATTAACTGAAGGTATTAGTGGAGGTAGTCCGAAGAAATTTACTGCCGGAAACTCAACTTGGACTAGTTAATTTACATATAAACTCAATTCATTCATTCATTCATTCTGTCTGATATTACGACTAGAGGTAATGAAGTGAAGGTTTTCAATCAACCCCGGAAAATTGCTGAAGTCTCCATGGAAGAGAGATCAGTTGCAGATTCAGATCAATACGACAATATTCAAGCTGTGGCAGAATTGAGCCTGATCTGTTGGAATTGCAGAGAAAAAGATCATCGTTATCAAGATTGTTTAGCAGAAAGGAAAGTTTTTTGTTATGGTTGCGGTTTATCTAATACTTATAAACCAAACTGTCTAAATTGCAACGAATCAAAAAACCTGGAAGCGAAGACACCGAAAGGTGCCTTAAAACAACCGAAAAGTGCCTTAAAACAACCGAAAGGCAAAAACAAAAGCAACAAAGACCATTAATTTCTAAACCACCCTTTTCATACCAATTACAGAAAAATAATATTGCCGTAGTTGACAAATCAGTAAATTTTAAAAATAATGTATTTAACACTAATTAAAAAAAAAGATCGTCTGAACGAATGAAGAAGTATTGGAATAATTTGAAGCAATTAAAATTTAAACTGTTATCGTCAATAATTAGTAATCCTACCGATTCGTCCTTACGCCCGCGTCTCCGTTTTTGATGAAGAACTGGATGGTTTGTTAGACACCGGGGCATCTATTAGTTGTGTCGGTAATGCCCTAGCTGAGCGAATTGTTCAATTGAACATTCCATTTAAAAAGATGTCGTCAAGCGTAAGAACTGCTGATGGCAAACAACAACAGATAATTGGTTCTTTTAAAACCATCATTAAATTTAAAGGTATTGAGAACACTATTGAGTTGTTCATAATTCTATCCTTATCACAATCGCTATATTTGGGAATTGATTTTTGGAAATCCTTCAACCTACTACCTGACTTTTGTCTCTTTTCAATTAGCGATACAGATCTTAAAGGAAAGAATCAAGATGCCAAATTTTGCAAATTGAACGCAGTACAGAAAAACTCCTTACAGGATGTAATTAAGTTGTTTCTGTCGTTTGCAAAAGAAGGATTAGGAAGGACTAAACTTATTGCCCATTCAATCGATGTTGGAACTTACAGGCCAATCAAGCAACGTCACTATCCTGTTTCACATGCGATCGAAAAGATTATGTATGAGGAATTAGACCGAATGTTGGATCTTGGAGTCATTGAGGAATCGTTTAGTCCATGGAGCTCGCCCGTTGTTCTAGTTTGTAAAACTGGCAAAAATCGTCTATGTCTTGGTAGTCGAAAAGTTAATATGGTAACTATAAAAGATGCTTATCCTCTACCTTTCATCGACGGCATCTTAAGCAGACTACCAAAAGCTGAGTTCATTACGGATTTAGATCTGAAAGATGCTTTCTGGCAGATTCCACTGGATGCTGAATCTAAGGAAAAGACCGCCTTCACAGTGCTAGGACGACCACTTTATCAATTTACGGTAATGCCTTTTGGTCTTTCCAACGTTCCCCAAACTATGTCGCGACTCATGGATAAGGTTATCCCGAATGAGTGGAAAACAGAAGTTTTCGTTTATCTTGATGATTTATTAATAATTTCGGACGAGTTTGCTCATCATTTGGAAGTTTTGAAATTAGTTGCGAAGAGATTTAAGGAGGCTGGATTAACAATAAATGTGGAAAAAAGTAAATTTTGTATGGAAAAAATCAAATATTTAGGCCACATAATTGGGAAAGGAGTAATAAAAACTGATCCTGATAAAATTTCTTCAATACGTGACTTTCCAATACCAAAAACCATAAGAGAGGTAAGGCGATTTTTGGGAATGACTGGCTGGTACCGTAAGTTTATTGGAGATTATGCTAGTATCTCTACACCGTTGTCTGATCTTACTGGAAATAAACGAAAGTTTCATTGGACACCAGAAGCACAGAAGGCATTCGAATTGCTGAAAACTAAATTAAGTTCTGCTCCTGTTTTTCACAGTCCTGATTTTTCCAAAACGTTCGCAATTCATTGTGATGCGAGTAATACCGGTGGTGGCGGAGTTTTGGTTCAAATGAATGAAGAAGGCGATCAGACACCCATAGCCTTTATGTCGAAGAAGTTAAATAAGGCCCAACGGAATTATACAGTCATTGAACAGGAATGTTTAGCTGCCATACTCAGCGTAAAAAAATGTAGAGCTTATATTGAAGGATATGTATTTACAATAATTACGGACCATGCTTCCTTGAAATGGTTAATGTCTCAAACTGAACTTTCTTCTCGATTAGCCAGATGGTCACTTAAATTACAAGCGTTTAATTTCAACATTATACATCGTAAAGGAAAGCTTAACGTTGTACCTGATACACTATCGAGAATCAACAACTATGACGTTGGAGAAATAGATCATGGAATATTTGTTGACTTGAAATTTTCGTATTTTGAATCAAATGAATACATAAGTTTGATCAAAAATTTTGAAGAAAACCTGACAAATTTTCCAGATATCAAAATAATGGAACGCCGAATTTATAGACGTAACAACAGAAATCATATTGACACCTTGCATGATGAATTTCCCTGGAAACTCTGCTTGCCAAGCGAGATGACAAATGAAGCATTACGACGTGCTCATACGGATTGTTTAGCTGCGCACGCTGGAATGAATAAAACCTTGGAAAATTTAAGAAAATACTATTATTGACCTAGTATGGTAATCAGTGTCCGTGATTTCATAAACTCTTGTGAAGCCTGTAAAATTAACAAGTATCCTAACCAAATTCTTCGGCCACCAATGGGTAAAATGGTTGACACAGACCGATTTTTGCAAAGACTTTATGTCGACTTTATTGGTGCTTATCCCCGCTCTCGAAATGGTAATATCGGAATATTGGTGATACTGGATCACTTTTCTGAATTTCCCTTTACTAAACCTGTGAAGCGACTCAACACTGACGAGGCATGTAAATTTCTAGAGGAAGAAGTATTTCATACTTTTGGAGCACCGGAGACTGTTGTAACAGATAACGGGGCGCAATTTGTTGCAAGGAAATTCAAAGCTCTCCTTTTACGTTATAATGTGAAACAAATTTTCACTGCGGTCCATTCCCCTCAAGCAAATGCTTCGGAACGAGTCAACAGAACCTTAACAACGGCTATAAGATCTTATGTGAATACAGATCAGAAGAATTGGGATGAGGAACTGAGTGGAATAGCTTGTGCTTTGAGATCAAACATTCATTCTGCGACGGGCAAAGAACCTTATTATGTTGTGTTTGGACAACATACGGTTACTAACGGAAAAGCTTACTCCCTATTGCGGAAGATAAAACTTCTGGATGATCATTCAATACGATTATCTCGTGAGGATTCAGTTCAGTTAATAA
>KK500382.1:0-30442 GCA_000688715.1 Glossina pallidipes
AATATTTTATACATTTTTTTATCATTGATTGGATATTTTATAAAATGCTTTTTATGCTCTTATCGAATATCCAGTCAAAGGAGGATAAAATGTGGACAACGCTTAGGATCAATAATTCATAATTGATAACAACATTTCGTAGGGCTTTGTAAAGTGTGTTTGGGGACAAAATTCATGCTCATTATAATACCGCGGTTTAGTGTTGTGTTATCAAAACTCTACATTTAGTAGAAGACGAAAACCGATCCGATTTTCTAGGAAATGAAATTTTTATAAGGAGAAAACCCAACGTCATAAAGTAATGCAATCTTGCCAGCAGCTGAAGGTTGGCGAAAAAATTAACAGTAATTTGCCGGACGTTTCTCAGTTTAAAAGAGATTCGCATGACAACGTCGTAATAAAATTCGGCATAAGTAACTTGCTTTGGGAGCAAAGCCTACGAAAGGTAAACTCAGTCGAGTGAAAAGAGTAGAATCGTAATATTCGAACGGATAAGACAACGCAAAGCATTAAAACTTGAACTTTCTGTAAATAATTTGTAAATAGATCTCCTAAGATTTGTACGAACTTAATTTTGTAAAGAACTTGGATGAAAATATTTTACACAACACTATGTAGAAATTAAAAATTCACATTAATTTTCCCCAGTCGGATAATACGCACTTATATTGATTGTAGTTGGAAATAATGTTATCTCTATACTAAACGTGGTACGCCAACTATAACGACCGTTTTTCCCCGGCAAAAAGAAAAAACAAATGGTTTGTTATTATTCTAACTAGTAGTAATCGTACCGTACGGTCACCATGCATAGCGACTGCATCTAGCAGCTGTGCTGCATCGATGGACTGCGCTACTTGTGCCGAGTGCGCTGCATCTAGCGACTGCGCTGCACACAACGACTCCATATTTCTGCCGATGGCAGCGAACTTCGATACGATGCCTTTTAGATCTCTGGCTTGAATATTTTGTTGTTGTTGCGATGTTTTTATATCCTAAAACACATGCGGTACAAAGGGTATATTAAGCTCATGCGGATGTATGCGACATGCAAGAGGATTTCAGGTCGATCAATTTTTTGAAGCGATTTAAGTCTGCCGGTCTGTCTGTCTGTCTGTCCATATTTTTTCGTTGTGTTTAACGTACAATCCGGAATTTTTAGGATATTTTAATGAATTTTAATATACTGGTTGGTATTTTGGCCCAAGGACGAACGCTATTGAAAATAGTTCGGATGTGGACACTTTCTCGACCACTTTCCATGAAAAACCATTACTAAGCGAAAAAACCGGTCCTAAGCGAAATTGTGCATAGCATCTAATGTTGAGCCGTGGCTTATAGTAATGTTTTTGCTCGTTTAATATTTCTTTTGACTGTGTCTTATGTTAGCAGCGATACACTCATAGCTGAATTTGCGTTGTTTTTCAAATGTTTGCAGTTCCTATTATCAATTTCACTCGACTAGGTTTGCAAATCATGAATTTTATGAATATATTGCTGAGAAACAAGCTGACCCGCAATCAGGCAGATGATTTTTCGGTGCTTGCAATGTGGGCAATGACACTGAAAGTTTTAATGAAAAATTTAATTTCATTGTAAATTGAAGAGAGTCTCGCTATAATTTTTCACCGCCTATTAAATATTTATCAATACAAATGTATATTTGTATGTATAAATCTAAGAAAAAAAAAAAAAAAAAAAACTAATTGTTTTAGTGCATAAATTAAGTAAAGAAATGATATATAATTTTTCTGGTATACGTACACATTTACATATTGACGCACTTTACACTAAAAAAGCAAAAAAAAAAAAAAAAAAACTACGCAGTTATCGGCGAACGGCACTATTACAACAATTTCCCATTAAATGCATTCACTGTTAATTAGGTTGTTGTGTTGAAATGTTAATTACTATTTAATATACAAATTTTTTCTAAGATTTACAATCAATTTTCGTTTATTGCATGAAAATTGCATTAACATTAGAAAAAACGATTTTATTGCTTCACATTGCTATCTGAACAGAGGCATTTTTTTGAATATATTTTATAAAAAAATTTCACTCTTGATGGTATTTATTGCAAATTAATTAATTAATTCAACACGAAAACAAATTTTTCAATTACGCATTGTGTTCGCGACGTCCTAGACAAATATACTGTGAGTCCGTCCTTTAGTATCTTTCCCTATGGGTTAAAAAAAAAAAGGATGTATTATAGAAGTACAAGTCCATTACCTTAGTGAAGCAATCATATAAAGCAGAATGTCGTCTCAGTAGCTTGTGGATTGATGTGTGCGTTAATATTCCAATCGCAAAGCAATTTGAACCGAAAATGGCTTCACTTACAAAAAGGCTGCTTATTTGTCATTTGCTTGTCCTTGAAGCTTCTTTAGTATTGACTTTGAATAAAAAAAATTTCTGTAAAAAGGGTATAGTGGGTCCACTATAAAATATCCTACGTCACCGTACAGTTATTCAGATAATGATTTTTCAATATAAGGCTTTATAGGTGCAGTGGTCGAAAAAGTGGTCCGATCTCAAACTTTTTCAATAGTATTTGCCCTTGATCCAAAACACATCGGTGTGCAAAATTTTATCGAAACCATTCAAAAATTGCGATCTGGAGATTGAAAACAACTAAAGAAGACGGACAGATAGACAGACAATCTTAGAATTACTTTCCAAATCGATCGGTATAATAAAAGGTAGGTCTATGTCAAGTTCTTTCTGAGTGCTGCACACATTCGAATGAACTTAATATACCCTTTTACCACAAGTGTTTTAAGGTATGGCAAGGGCGTCAATGAAAAAAACCTTAGCGGGAACATGTATCGTGATTCAATTATGATTTTTATATAACATACGCTAGAGGAGTCACTCATGAAAGAATGTTGCAAATTGAAAAGTTATTCAATATCTGCTTACCCTTACGCTACTCTTAACAGTTAATATCTGGTAGGCTCCATCGCAAAGTCGCCCTTATTTTTACGTTGTGCCGATGAATTCTGATTAGCAAAAAAGTATTCATTTGCTTGCAGTCTTGAAAGAGTGAAAAAAAGAAAATAAGCAGTGATGGCGTGTAAGTCTTACTGGAAAAGAGTGACATCCTGCGCGCGAATTGTTCAGTTTTTGGAAATATAATCATTGCGTAACACATGATTGATCGGAAATTTTTTTCAAAAATTTTTCTCATGTGACCGGCTTTGGAAGTAAAATAAGTTGAATAAATTCCCTTTTATTAAGCGTTTAACATAAATTAATTTTGCTTAGTAGTGATATGATAAACGGTCTGGCGATCACCAACGTGTACTAGTTTTGCAAATATATCTGATTTCGTTGGCTTTTCTTTTTGATCAGTAGGATTTTTTTTCTTACTTGTGCCTAATTTGTTCTCAAAACAGTTGTCTCGCATCACTCCGTAAAAGCTGAGTTATTTTAAGGAACCTTGGTAGAAATGGTAGCGAAAGCATTGTACTATGATGGATTCATTGAAATCTACCATTGTTACCCACTGCCTAGGCACTACAACTAAAAATTTCTTCTATCGTACTTTATTTTTATGAGTCCTCCAAGCAAAGGCTTCAACAATCCTTGCAGTGTGATTTTATGGGTTAACCCGATCAGCTTCAAAAATGCGAAAAAAACCTTTATTCAGTTAGGTTTCTTGATTTGAGAAAAACAAAAAAAGTAAAGCCTTTATATTACATGGGGAATACTTAAGTAATACTGCAACGTTGATGTCTTCCATTCACTGTTCTTTTAAAGACCTAACATCAGATTCGTCCTTGCCTCGCGACCACTACTTTTAATCTTTAATTTTAAAAACTCATAGACAATCAGATCAATCATCTCTGGGTATTTGATTGAGAGTTGTTTCATCATTACGTTCACGTCACGGTGGACATTTTGTTTCTACGACACGCGAGACATTTCTTGACGCATTTAGTAAGTTAAATATTACTTGAGGATGAATGCAGTATGCGAGACAGAAAGTAGGTTTTATTATCGTACGCAGAAACACACCAACCCACCAAACGACACTGACGTGCAACAAGAGTTTCAGTATAAGGACGCGAGCTAACCCTTGACCGATCGGCATCGTACAATGCCTTAACACTCGATGATTCCCTTCCTTTCCAGCTTAAATATTATTTACATTCTATTCGTACATTAATATTCACAATAATGTTAATATAAAATTAACGTTGGCCTCAACATTAACACTACCCTTAAGTTAATTAGGGATTAGCATTATCATTATCAATAGCAATGACAAAGGCGTTGACATTAGACTTAGCATTAGCGTCAACATTAGCATTAAGATTAGCATTCGTATCAATGTTAGTGGGGTTTTCTTGCACTCGAAAGAATTAGTATACCTAACTAGGCTTGACACCTACGCAAAATGTATACTTTCTTTAATTTCAAAACAAAACTTTTATTATTAGTATAATTGATTTGGAAGAAAGAAACAAATTCCAAATTTAAAAAAATTGGGATTCACTTATTATCCGTGTAAATATATTTTTTGTGAGGCACATCCTTCTCTTTTTTCCCATGAGATTTTTCACATCTCCTTCATAAATTTCGTTCTCTCTTCCACTGTTTATACAGTAAGTGCAGTCGTTTATAGCAAGCAGAAGGGTTTTAGATAGACCCACCTTTTATTATACTGATCGATCCAGAATTGTAATTTGAATTGATCTAAGCCTGTCTGTCCCTCTGTCCATGTAAATTTGTGTTAGAGCTACAGGTCGCAGTTCTTGAGATATTTTGATGAAATTTGGTACACTGACGTGTTTTGACCCAAGGACGAGCGCTATTGAAAATGCTTCGGATCGGTCCACTTTTTCAACCACTCGCCTTATTCTGAAAAGTCGGTATATGGAAAAAATTGCAATTTTCCAAATTTCTTAACAAAAATGTAAAAGTAACTAATAGTATTTGAAAACTTTGAACCGGCTGGGGCAATTTTTGAACCCCCCCATATAATGGAAACTGAAGTTAATACGACAAAAAGCTATAATTTTCAATGGTTCATGACGAAGATTACATCATAATAGTAAGTTAACATGAAAAAATTAATTGTATCGAATTTTGATCGTCTCGGCCTCTTCTTTCGTTCCTATCTTAATAAGGATTTCCACGAAAATTCATCCTTTGTGGAGGAGAAAAGTATAACTTTTAACATGTGGTGATGGAAATTAACCCTTAATAGCAATGTCATACACAAATAAGAATTTTGTTCGACAATGTGATGTAGGGTATCCGATGGTCGGCCTTGACCGACTATAATGTTCTTACTAGTTTTATCTACTAATAATGCAAGTATTTGTTTTTTTTTGTTATCTTTTTTATTTCTAAAGGAAAAACTTGGCATCATTCAGAAATTCCGGAGAATTAAAACAATTCTGTATAGAATTCTATTTGTTTTTTGCATTCTAGATAGCGTGAGAGAAAAGCAATTCTAAGCAATGCTAGAATTAGAATTAAGTTTAACGCTAAAGCTAACCTTATCATTACCGTTGATAATAACTTTGGCATGAACGCTACTGGTTAATATTAGCGTTAACATTAGCATTAGCATTAGCATTAGCATTTGAGTTAGTATTAGCATTAATATTAGCATTGACGTTAGCATTAGTATTCATCGTGCATTCATCATCCACTTATCTGGCGTATTGTTTATCAAGAAGAATATTATGAAAAATAAATAAAGTGTTTCCGAATACTTTTCCTTTCCTCTTTGTTAACTCTATAACAGTTCGCTATGTATGCACTGAGAGCAAGCCTTAGCTTGTTTATCAAGAGGAATATATTCCATTATTACCAATTGTAGGAAATGTATTTATATTGGGCTGTTACTAATCCATAGCTCATGGATTATTCAGATTATTTGCCTGCGTATATAAAATGTTCATTGTCCTTATGTCCTTATCTTTGTCTGGATAAAAGGTAATTGGTAAGGTAGTAAGTAAGCATATTAAATTCCTGACTTGGCTTTGGCTACCTTTCGATTAGTGGCACGAAGAAGAGAAAAAAAAATTGGGTCAAATGACAAAAAATTTATGCGCTAATGTAGCGACCCTTGTAGATAGCAATTTAATCATTTCTTCTTCGACTATAATAAATATCGATTGGCAGATTCTACTCTGATACGAAAGCAAGTTAAATAAATAGCTTATAAAAAACGCATTCAATAATAATAAAATGTTTTTTTTTTTTTTTTTTTCAATTTACATGAAATTTATCGTCTCATAAAGCGACGGCGGCGATATCATAGCCTGTTAGTTCATTTGAATGCGTAGCTTAAAAGCGGGCCAGGGAGATTAAATGCGTAGGTGCCATCCACCATGTAACGGAAATTTATACAGGCCAGGCATTTCTTTAAGCTGTGAGTCGATGATAAGAATGCTTGATGATAACAAAAAAAAAAAAATAATTATATATACATATTTATATATGTATATATTTATATATGTATATATGTATATATTAAATAGAAGTAAATGAAAACAAGACTACAAGGGAAAGAAACAAAAACAATAATAATATCTTTCTTTTAGATTTTCTTTTAATTCTATAGCCATTTTTCCAATTAGATCGAATAAGAGAAGTAACTTTCGGCCGGTCAAACACACAACTTGAAGCAAATTCAATCAATTTGTTTCATCGCCAAGACAAATTTCTAAGCAACTTAATTCCGATTTCTGTCGCACTTATAATTCTAATTACATGTAATCTGATGTGTTCTTCTGTATGTACGCGAGCTCTCTCGCTCTCTCTTTCTCTCTCTCTCTCTTTGTGTACACAAAGATTTCTACTATTTAATAATATATAAAATTCCAAAAGTTTTTAATTGCACAAGAGACAGACAGCCAAATTAATGAAGTAAGAAAGAGCGAGAGAGACGAATTGAAAAACCAACAACAACAACAACAACAACAATAGCGTAAAGCGTACAAAAACAACAAAAAAGTTTTTGCGTAATGAATAGCCTTGTGCCAAAAATAAAGCTGCTGCTAAAGCGATACTACAAAAAATTAAAAAAAAAAAATAAATAAAAAAATAAACGTGAATAAAAAACAAAAATGTACTAAAAAAATTTAATATATATATATATATATATATATATATATATATGTATATATGTATACTTATAAATAATAAACAATAAATTAATACTTTGCAAAATCTGTTTGGTTGTGTGTGGTAGCAATTGCGATGGTTTTTTTTTTTTTGTTTTTTTTTTGTTTTTCTCCTTTGTGTTAAGGTGGTTTTGGAGTGTTAATGCGGTGGAAGATAAGATATTTACCAGCTTCTCTGATTAACACACACTGACTGGTATCAAGTTGTCTGCCTGTCTGTCCATTAAGAGTACTTATTTAATTTTTACATTATCAATTAATTCCCTCTCGTAATAATTGTAATTATGCTTAATAATAGCAAAAAAAATGCAAGTTTCTTACGATTATAATTAAAGGAAAATAAGTTCTTTCTTCCACTTCGGGGCGAATCTTGGATATTCTTTTTCTTTGTTTTTTTTCTTTTTTTTTTTTTTGTATTTAATTATTATTGTAAAATATTATAATGAACATAATGAAAATAATCCTATTTCCCATAAACTTCAGAGCGAATAGAATCAGTTTTAGCAAATAGCTGCAAACCTCATGGTTGCGAAAGGACTACGACTTTAAAGTCTCGTTTTAGTAAAGAAAATTTGAAAAATCAAATTCAAAATTATTTTATATTTATATTAGTCTCAGTTTTCTTCTCTTTCTTTCTCTTAGTCTTCCTTTTCCTCGTCACATCAGTCGTCAGTTTTTAACAATCATTTAAGTCGATCCTTTGTGTTCATTGGCTGCTCTCACAAATGATTAGTGTGTGTCTTTCCCGTAGATCGATTGAGCGGAAAATGTGTGTGTGTGTTTAAATAGGGCAATCCGTTAGCCCTTGCAAAAAAAAAAAAAAAAATGCACATACATAAGTAAAAGTATTGGAAAGGAAAAAGAAGCTCCAAAGGTTTTGAGAAAGTGAATATATTCTATGCCTTTAGGTGGTCGGCATAAAAAGCTATTGATTTTTATCTCGTTTAACTCCTTTCACAGGTAGTGACATCTATGTTTTCGAAACGATGCTTCAAAAATATGCTAATGATATTGCACGAAAAGTGTAACTTAGATCTTCGTTTCAATACGTTTCAATTCAAAACCAGTGATGAGCACGAAAAAATTCATTCTGAACGGAATACCATCTCTGCCTTCTTATTCACTGTGACCGTACATCCTATATACATACATCATATATTTATATATGTGTGATATATATGTGTGATATGTGTGATATATGTGTGATATATATAAATATATGATGTATGTGTTGGATTTCATAGGTAACAAGCTAAAAACACAGAGCAGCAGAAGTGTCCACTGTTGTTGTTGCATAGACGTGCGGGCGTTGTGAGCGTGTACTTTGACCGTTTTGTGCAATTTTCACTTTGTTTTGTAGATTTGTAGGCGAGATCTGCATTTTTGCAAACGGGAGTGTGATTACCGTAGATACTACACAATTGGGCAGAACGACAAATGGACAGACGGACATGCTTAGGTAGACTGCTGATTTGAAACTGACCAAAAGTTTCGAGGATTGCTTTTGCGCTCTCAAATTGTTGTACATTTATCTGCTATAGTTTATGAGTAATGATCAATAAAAGAATTCTTTCTTCCTTTTGGAAAACAGAGGTGCCCTCAGTCTACGTGGTGTTGTGGGCGAACGATTTGTTCCATTATCAATACCAACCTGGGCACAAGAACTTCTAATGTGTCTGCGAGATGTGAAGCCGGTAGCTTTGTTTTTTCGGCCAGGAGTATATTTAGGATTAACCGACAGACGGGTATAAAAAAAACATTTGCCGATTTTTATCCCATCACCGAACGATGGGGTATATATTAAATTTATCAAAACGTTTGCAACGCCTAGAAGGAAGCATCAGACACTCTCCAAAGTATACATATTCTTGATCAGCATCAAATATTAAATCAATATAAGCATTTCGGTCTATGTGTCTGCCCGTCTGCCTAATGGCATAACATCTGCGGTACCCATTCTCCCGTTAGCGAAAATGAAGATGCGGCCTACAAATTTCCAAAAAAAAATGTAAAAGTGATCTAAACTTTTCAAAGGACACGCCTACGACATCCACACTTATATTCGACAAAAACTATTATTTTGAAAACAGAAAAAATCAATCGCGTCCACTGCAAATGGTAGAGCATGAAAACTTAGTTTTTTTAAACTTTTTGCCTTTCTTACTATAGCGGTGATGGGTGTAAAAAATTCGGTCACAACCGTATATAATTTTCTTACTTTTTGCTTTGCCGTTTTGCTGCTATCTATTAAAATAATTGACTGACTGACGTACCTTGTTATGCATTTATTATTTATGAATAGCATATTATCAAAGAGCGCGTGGTACAACCGTCCGTCTTTTCGATTCGAATGAATTTGTTTCTGGAAATGTTAACAAACGTCACTAAACAATTATTTATATACGCTTTAGGTTGTTGTTGTCGCTGTTGCTGTTACAAATTGAGTAACATATTTATTCAGTCTTAACTAACAGCGGCTGCGATCAAAGGCTTTCATTTGTGAATTCTCCAGAGGTCCTTTAAAACTTGTAACGATTTCAAAGAGTAAATTTTACACAACAAACAAGTTAATCAGTAAACTTGAGAGCGTATAAAGCGCTTTATGCAAGAAATATCAATTTGTTGTTGCTGCTGTTGCTGTTGTTGTGCTTCGTTTATTATACAATTTTTAAAAATGTCGCTAAAACAGTAGCATTTCAAATTTGGTGTCACAGTTTTTTCTTTTTTTTGCGATTTTGGAAAAAAAACTTGTAATCAACTCGCAAAGACTTTTAAACGTTTTATTAGTTAAAGGAGGTATTAATAATTAGTGTGCAGTAAATTTATCTCAGTTCTCGGCAAACTTAGTTAACGTTAGATTAAATTTCAGATGGTATTAGAAATCAAAGAAAATCATAGAAAATGTATAACGAAAAATTTGTTATAATATGTGGCATTTCGATTGAATTATAATTTCGAAACCTCTTCAATGTGTGTGTGTGTGTGTGTGTATGTGTATGTGTATGTGTTCTCGATGAGCGTAAGATTAGAGAACAGCAAAAAAAGTTGTACCGTTTGTTGATACCGTTTCGCTGAATAATCAAAAAATCTTCAAATCTCTTTTTTGTGTCCTCGTTGTTATAAAAACTTATGCCGCGCTTGCGAAAGCGTCAACAGTACCAACCGTATTCAGCAAGGAGATTTTAATCGATGCCTTATTGCCGGTTCGAGTAGGGCTTTTATTTTTATGGCTTAACCTAAACAAGTAAAAACGCAGAAGCGAGTCTCACTGGCTCACTTAATGAAGTATGCTACACCACTCGGCATTTATTCATATTAACGACTTTTCAAAAAAAGGCCGTTACATGGGAAGTTTGTCGAAAAGTCGTCAGATCCGAACCATTTTCAATGCCATTCGTTCTCGGGCCAAGACATGTCAGTCACTAAATATCATCAAAATATCTCAACAAATGCCGTCAACAACTTGAACACAAGAAAGCAAGACGGATAGACGGACAGAGAATCTTAAACCGATTTAGAATCTTTTTCCGAATCGAACGATATAACAAAAATTGGGTCTATTTGAAGTCCGACTTGCTGTTGCACACATCCGCACAAACTTAGTATATACCTTGTACGAAATGCTTCGTTTTAACGAAAGCTTCAAAAGAGCAGTTGCCATTTCCCGATTCTCTCTTTCTGGCATGTTGAAACGTTAATGGCTCGCGATAGATAATATCATAAATAAAATACAAAGAAACTTTTTCACACCCCTAATAATTCATATAAAAAGGAAAGTTTTCAATGAAAATTTATGCAAATTCTGATAAATACAGAATATATATATAATAACGTATCATATCTAAAAAAAAAAAAATTGAAGTTAATTGCCGGGTTACGACCAAGGAAATGAATTGTAGGATTGAAGCAGGATGAGCACAAGGAAAGAATATTATGAGGCTCTATTTTTTCATTAGAACACAATCTCTTGTGCACTGAACTTTGGGAAAAGGCTTTTTTATAATGGACAGGTCAATAACAATTCGATCCTTCTGAAAAGCAAACTATAGCTCAAAAATGCTTGCTTTATAACTGATGGCGTTACCATCTGATTTCAATGCTAATAACATAAACATTAACTAAATTGAGTTTATAGAGCGAGGAAAGCGTTATAATTACAAACTTATGCAGATGCTTTGTTGAATAAACGGTACGTTTCATTGCAATTAAAAGAAAATAGAAAGAAGAAAAAGAAGAAGAAGAAAAAACGAAATGTAAATCATATTTTCGGACGAAATATAAAACTTTGTTCGCAATTACGCGAACGAATCTAACGCGAAACTGACATTGTAAGCCAACAGATTGTTATCTCTTGAAAATCTCTCAACTAGAAACAGGATCTGACAATTTATATGCAATAATAATGAAAGCAAAGAACAACGACAACAACAACAATAACAGCAACGAGAACGACAGCAACATGAACAATGTTAAATTATGGAAAGCCACTGCAAAGAATGAAATTGTAAATCAAAATGGAAAAGAAAAAAACGTGAAAATATTTTAATTACGATTACAATTCGCGTTGATAACAACATCTACAACAATAACAATAACAATAACAATAATAACAGCAACAACCACCACGTCAACAATCTAACACGAAATTTACAAGAGTTCTTAGCATATACAAAGATATATATATATATATATATATGTACGTACGTACGTACATAAATATAAACAACATTTATTATCCCATGTTCATATGTTCAGAAGGGAAGAAACATAATTTGTTTTTTTTTTTCTTTTTTTCTTTTGATTTTCTTGTTTTTGTCCAGCGAGCGTGAGTTTATTCACATGGTCGGCCGTTTCGTTTGAAACTTAAACGTGAGAGTAGGATTTATTTAAATGAAAATTTATGTAAAAAAAAAAAAAAACACCCGAAGAAAAACAACAATGATTGGATTCAAACAAGAGATAAAAAAAAAAAAAAAGATATGCGTGTCGCAAAGATAGTATGTGGGCTTAGGTTTTTTAAAGGAATTTTTTTTCCGTCTGCTTGGGGTAAATAAACTTGTAAACTTGTAAAATGAATTCATTGTTTCATTTAACGAAATTAAACAACTTTTAACTTAGCAACCAATAGTTTTACGAAAAATCAAGTTATGAAACAAAGCAAAAAAAAAAAAAAGAAAGAAGAAGACTCCCTTTACTTTACTCCCATTCAAGTGAAACTTTGATAATTCAATTTCTAATTATTTGTTATTTATTTTTTTTTTTTTGTTGGAAAAGTTTCGTAATTTAATTGAATGGTTTTATTAATGGACGGTACACATTGCACATTCCACGATAAAAGAATAGAACATACGATGAGAGAGAGAGCGTACGATGAGTGTATGCTGTTTTTTCTTTTGAAGGCCTATGTAATGAAAGACATGAGCCTTTCTTGGGCCGTCCTAAGTGAAAAAAATTCAGCCTTGAGATTAACGCCGATAAACTATCAAAATATTTGTTAAGGCCGATGACTGCGCGTTGCCTTACAGTGAATTTTTATTGTGAACTTTCAAAACCCATTGAAATAAAAAACATATCGCACCAAAGTACAGACCAAATGACAAAAAAAAAAAAAAAAAAAAATGCCACTTTGCGCACCACATTCGCTAAATAAAAGATTAAAATGTAGATAAGGATATCTTAAAAAAAAAAAAAAAAAAAAAATTGAAATTTCGAAATAAATCTTAATCTATAAAAATTATTGTTTAAACTCTGCATTAACGTTCTATGTTTCTTAATGTGGCTTCAATATGCAGTTGATATCTTATTCAGATCTCTTTAGTTCTTATATTCGGATATAAGTACGCATTCACATCGCTCCCTCTCTCTCTCTCTCTCTCTCTCTCTCTCTCTCTTTCTCTCTCTCTCTCCCTCATTCCGTGCAACTCAATTTAGTGGTTTAACGTATCTGTAGTGTCCGTTACAATTGCTTTTAATGACGTTAGGCTTTATTTATGAACTTAACGTCGTTGCGCGTCTAACTCCATTAGATATATATATATATAATCCATGTAACAACTTTAATGTCAGTTCAGGCGTTCATTACACGCGCAGTGCTTATAACAGCAAATTTACATTTGAATTAATGTTTTGCTTCATAATGTTTTTTCTTTTTTTTTTTCCAAAACTTTTGCTGGCTTTTCAAGATACAAACGCACCGACCAACAACAAATATATATATATATAAAATGTATAAAAGAGAAAGAAAAAAAAGAAAAAGGTAAATAACAGCATGCAAAGCAGCATGCTTGTCAGTCAGTCAAACTCAATGAATGACTTCTCAATATTGCTTGAGATGTTGAGTAATTTCTTTTCACATTACTGCCCTCAAAGCAATTTACGTATAATTAAAAATTTAAATATTGACATTGACACTGTAAACGCTTGATGATAATTAATACAATAATTATATATATATATATATATATATATATATATATATAAACAGCATATATTGTGATGTATTTTTGTGTTTGTTCGTGTGTGTGTGTGCGTTCGTAGGAGGTATCTGTAGGCAGAAAAATGTGTTAAATTTTATGTTTTAATAATAATCATAAATATCGAAAGAAAAAAATCGCGCGAAATTTTTATTCAAAATCCACCAACACTGTCACGCGCATGCACACACTCATGCAAAAACACAGGTCTTGACTTGGTTTGTATAGGCGATATGTAATAGACTATTGGTATTTTTGTATAAATGAATTCTTCTCTCCACAATGCCATCGGATGCCAACAGTCAACTAGATTTGCCATTATGTTTATGTCACGTAGAAATGCCTATACGAGAGTTTAGAGAGAGAACATAAAAGAATATATATATATCAGGTTGATTTGGAATGATTTGAAAGTTTTGAGTGAAGATCGGTTGACAACTTGTAGGCGTACACATGAGGAATCCGCTTCAAGCGGTAACTTCGCCATATGCGTTTTTTTCTTCTTATTGTAATTCCCAAGGTCAAATAAATTCTAGTGTAAGGTGAATGCTGTTGTTAACAGGAAATTTTGAAAGTAATGCTTTCTTATGAAGCCACCTATTGATGGCTACGTATATTGGAAGGTATGTGTTTCATAGGTCTCCTGCCAAAAGGGAGTAAGAATTGTTACAGCAAAGACATTGCGACTTACAACGCTTTTACTTGGCTTCTAGTTGTTCGATTGTCATGCATATTTACGATTACGACCGTAAAGTTTTGTCTGCCGGCCTAGATATTGGAAATATAAACCCAGCTTTTTCAGAGATCACAAGAAGTAGACACTTTTTTGTTTAGAATCTTTTATCTTAAGCTTTGTTTAATATAAGCTCAGTACTGTCACGGACTAAGTTCAAAAGAAAGTCTTTCAGCATCGTTTGTACAAACTTTGTTATCTTCCAATGTAACCAGCCTTTTATCTGTGGACACGATTCTGGTCAGTAAAGATTTAATTTAGGAAATGAGGAATGAAGCGCGGACCATTTATGGAAAGTGATTGTAGCGACGTTTGACGTCTACACCTGACATGAAACCTTAATGAGATGAGTTCTCTAGAAGCATTAGCAGTTAATATAGTTGAACTGACCACTCCCCAGCCTTGCAAAAACAAACCCTGCAGGAGAGACGGTCTATTCCAAGCACCGGGTACCAGATTGAAAGTTCGGGTACGATCCATACAGAGCGAGACCTACCAAACACCTCTAATTATTTAACGCCTCCGCATTTGGGGATAACCACAGCCACCACGAGTACTCCCTAAAGGGCCGCAACCAAGCATTCAGAACTCACACCTCGGTTAGCCTGCTACGTTCAAATAGTGATTGAACACGCCAGCTTCAGCCAAAATTTCCAAAGTGTGGTATGTGATTATGCACCAGTCGGCAATTCAACGAATGCGTACTCGTGACCTTTTGAGTGGGCAACCTGACCCCCGTGGATTCCCTAGTTCTTAGCATGTTTCAGAAATATCGGCATGCGCGTGTCATTACGTTCATGATTTCACATTTGCATTTTGAATTTTCCATACTTTCGGCGAAGGCCCCCCTTCTACACTACTAGAACCTAGCTCACGCCCGGCACCCACTCTTTAGCTTACCCACAACCATAAGGTTGTGTACTAGACCTCCTAACTAGCTGACTACGTGCGAGGGAAGTCTACACGCAGGTGACCCCCGATAACATCGAAAGGAAAGTAACCCCTCGCCTCAGGGAATGGAATGTGGAAACAATTGGAATTGGAATGGTGGAAAATATCATTGCTGGAAGCAATTGCATTAACAACCGAGTAGATAAGAATTGCGAATATCAAGCGAGTACTCGCGGGTTCTCGTATTGAAATCTCTGCGAGGGCGTAGGTGTAAAGAGCGCTCACTCGGCATAACAATTAGCAACTGGGCACACATTCACTAGACTGCGGTGAATCCGTATCTTTTTGCGTTTCTCCTCTTTCCGACCATCATCGTGTGACACGTATAGGAGACATCCTCTCATCCATCATAGTTAAAAAAAAAAAAAAACAAAAAAGAGGGATCATTGCTCGGGGAATTACCGTAGACGTGTTTTCAATTAATATAAAAATATGTTTTATGTTGTGTCTGCGCGACACAATCAATGTACGCTTTGTCTCGTAATTATCGTGCACCGGTTAGACCATTAAAAAATTCGTTCCAAGACAACGAGATTTTTTATAGACACACATACACACACACATACATATACATATATATATATATGTATATATTTATATTTATTATTTATTTTTTTAATTTTATTTTATATATTTATTTTTTTTATTTTTTTTTTTTTATTTTTTAATTTTGACAAAATGTCTAGCGTTTGACTATGATAATGATTATAATAACCAGTTGTTGTCGTTTTCGTTATTATTTTGCTGTTGTTGTTTTATATCATTAAATGCGTGGCGGCCTGGTCTGGCCTGGCCTGTATGTATTTCAATTATTTAAAAATCTATAACACCAAATAACTGTATTATGGCCTGACGTCACAAGAGACGTCACACTAATGCCTAAAACGTATTATTTTGCATTTACTATGGTTTCGCTGTCTGAATACTTGTTTATTTTAATTTTTTTAATAAATTATTCAATTAAAAACAACAACATTCATTATAAATATACTAAAATAATAGAACCTGACATGGTTAGGAAAGAGCGTAAAATACAGACTGGAAAAAATATGCGCATATATAAAGAGTACATATGTATACGCATGTAATTACCATAACTATACAATTAAGGCAGCAGTCAACATTGGAATTCAATGATACACATGTGTAAAAAATGCACAAAAACCAATACATACATATATATATATATATATATTAATAATAATTTAAATAATAATTTATAAATTTGTAATAATGAATATTAACTGTTGGCAGTTAGCGGCGAATGCATCATGAGACGGGGAAGATGAGCGGAAATCTCACAATAGGCATTTGTTGAAGAAATGTATAAAATAGATTTTGGTCGTCCCTGTAATGTGTACCGGTTTCAGGTCAAGCTTAAGGCATGATAGCCTAAAAATTATTTATCGCTAACATTATTTGCGATGCGATGTGTAAAAGTGTTTACAAGGCTTTTTGAAATGGGTACCGAAAACGGTACACGTAGTGTGGAAGTATTATTTGTTCGGGTATAGCTTGGCAGATCCCTTTCTTTTGAGGCAGACAATATAAGCTGTGAATTATATAAATGTCGCCAATGTCGCCGTTAAATTTTTTGCATCTTTTAGATTATTTCACTCTTGTTGCTATTAAGGGTGCGTTTACAGACTTCAATCTCTTTAATTTTATCTTTCGAATTGATCGAAGAACATATAAGTTAAAAGTCAATGTCTTATTTCAATAGCAGTTACCTTACGAACTCCAATAAAAATGTCGTGAAATTGTTTGATGTAGTAGTAAAAATGAATGCAATTAATGCGGCAACAGTTATACCTTACATCACTTGTGGTACAAGGTATATTAAGTTAGTGCGAGCACGCAGAAGGGCTTAAGATAGACCCACCTTTTATTGCACCGATCGATTCAGAATCATAATCTGAATTGATCTAAGCCTATCTGTCCGTCTAATGTCTGTCCATGCAAATTTGTGTTCAAACTACAGGTCGCATTTCTTGAAACATTTTTATGAAATGTGGTGCAACGGCGTGCTTTGAACCAAAGACGAACACTATTCAAAAATGGTTCCGATCCGTCCACTTTTTCGACCACTCGCCTTATTCTGAGAAGTCGTTATATGGGAAAAAAGTGCAATTTTCAAAATTTCCCAATAAAAGTGACTAACTAGCAGCATTTGGGCGTGGGCGGCTGGGGCAATTTTTGAATCCCCTTTTACATAACGAAAATTGAAGTTCGTACGACAAAAAGATATAATATTCAATGCTCCATGATTAAAAGTATATCATAATAGCAATTTAACATAAAATAATTAAGTTTACTAAACTTGGACCATCTCGGCCTATTTTTTGGATTCTACTTCAACAAGGATTTTCACGAAAATTGATCCTTTGCAGGGCAAATAATTAATTTTATACAAAAATAAACTTTATAAAATTTGGACGACCTACGCCTACTTTTGGATCTTGCCCTATGTAAGGATTTCACGAAACTTTTTGTTTTTTTAAGGGAGAAAAGGCTCATTTTATTATTTTTTTTCGATAAAAATGAACTGCGGCGAATTTCGAACACGTATCATAATTTTTGAACCTCTTGAGCACAAGCATTCTTGCAGAAAGTAAGCCTTCATTTGCAAAGACGTCTAATTTTTGGATATGCAGTTACATGATAGTAAGTTCAGTGAATAATTTTTGTATTCTATAATAAAAATAAGAATTGTGTTAAACAATGTGGTGTAGGGCATTTAATAGTCAGCCAGCCTAGCCTTGTTTTCGTATTAAAATTAAGAATAAACAAAATTGAAGCATCACTGAAAGTCAGTCAGTCATTCAGTTTGCTAGTCTCAAAAATCATACGCTCATCTGATTGACAGTACGATCTTAAAATTAGTCTTTTAAATTTTGTATTCCATACAGCGCAACGTCTGAGTTATTATTAAAGAAAATCATTTCCTCGCAACATCATTACGAAGTATTGTTGAGGGTAATTGCTTGCAAAGTAGCGATTGAACTTTCAATGTTCGTTTTCAATGAAATAAAATCTGATAATAGACAAATAATCTGTGTACAATAAATTCAATAAAGAACACGTATACATACATACATACATACATACAATCTTAAGAAAGAGAAAATAATGGCAAAAGATTTTGTGTCGCTTCTTTCCATTACATCCATCTATCTATCTATCTATCTATCTATCTATCTATTGCAGTCAACGTAATAAATAAAAATAATGAACCACAATGAGAATAATGATAGTGATTATCATACCCGAGGTAGTTAGAGGGTTTTTGTACGTGCTTCAATTCACCTCAATAATAACGTAGCACATGACCCTTGCCAGAGATGATGATTATCGAACAACAACTTTGGTGCGTTCATGTTGCAAATTATTGAATAATATTGTGTGACACAATTAACACGGTTTTCCTCAAAACGATGATTTATTTAAGAAAAAAACAAGAAAAAAAAAAACATAAATAAATAAATGAATAAATAAATGCACAAATAAATATTGAAAAATTTATTATAAAATACGCAAAATACGAAAGAGATGAACGACGCGAATATCACTTCACATCATAATTACGGTTGGTTAAGTTTCTGTTTTCTTCTTTTTTTTTTCCCGCCAAACAGACAAACACAATACAAATGTTAAACAGACATAAACAACTTAACTTGAATCAAAATATTTAAATTAAGTTTTTTTGCTGCTTGTACGTTGCTTCATCAAAATTTGAAAGGTCTGCACGCCAAGTTAGACATTTTGTTTTGTAAATTATGGAAATTATTCACGCAATACGAATTAAATGTCGATTGTTTGATATTTAACGCGAGGGGAATGAATCCTCTTCGCTTTAACTTGAAACGCACCTGTTCACATACATGTTCCGTTTATCGTTTGATAAAGATTTCTCATACATAAACATAAATCTTCAAAGGGAAAAGTCAATGGAGTCTTTCTCATATGCCTTGTTAGTATAAATTCGATTATGTGCATATGAAAGGCAAGGATACAAGCAAAGACGACATCTAACGTTAGGATTTTTTAATGAAATTGTTTTCTTTACTCTTTCAATGATTGCTTGTGCAAACGACACTTTTTCTAATTGTTTTTACACCCACCATTGAACGATGGCGGTATAGCCATTATTTTTTTTTTCATAAAGTATATAACACCCAAAAGGAATTGATCAGCGTTAAATTTTGAAGTGATTAAGACATGTCTGTCCGTCTGTGCGGTCGCAAAAGTGGGGATATCTGCGTGAAATTTTGAAGTGATTAAGCCATGTCTGTCCGTCCGTGCGGTCGCAAAAATGAGGACGTCGCGTTCAAATTTGGTGGGAGGATTGGAAGTTTTTGCATGCAGGCTGTTAACAGAGCAGAAGCCCGTAGTGGAGCATAAACGGAATGTAACTTCGTTTTCTTTAACAAAAAATTTGTGAGCCGATTATAACCAACACTCTTACTTTTCTCTGGAATTTTTTTATAAATGAACTCAAATTTTTCAACTTGAAATCGTAAGCTGAACCGATTAAAAACGACAGCAACTGAGCCACGAAGGCAATTGAGCGGAGCGTTAAAGGAAAAAAGATTACAATTTGTCCATGGAAGTTCCTTACAACAACACTTGGCTACATATTATGAAACACGTCACGGAAACTTTTGGAAGCACCAAACTGAGATGTCCTCGCTATATTCACTCTATATAATTTGTTTTGATTGCCATGTGGTTCGATTGATGCTCTGTAATCTGTCTAAATAACGTGTCCTTGCCTGCTAGAAGGATGGGAAAAGTAGTGGTTTGCATAAATAATTGATAAGAAATTTTTTCACAATAAAGAAAAAGGAATCAAAAGAGCTCATCTCGCGCATTTCAATAGATTTTTTTTTTTTTTTTTTTTTTGACAAACGCGGAAACCTTTTATTGTGTTAAAGTTCATGCAAAATAGTAATAAAACATAAAAATTGTAAAAAGAGCCAATGAGTCGACCTTGAAGTTAATTTTTTTGAATTTCATTTTATCGAGATCTTTGGTAGAGACTTGTTTTGTCCCACAGAACACGTTTCTCAACAAATTTATATTTTTCCCTAAAAAATGCATTTGATCATTTGATTTTACCGGAAAAATATTCCATATTTAATATTACTTTTGGGTTTGTTGTTTACCATTACAATACATAAAAAAAAAAAAAAAATTATAAAAATTATTATCGAATCACATCAATACGAAACTATGCTATAAACATAAATTTTTTATAGGTTATATATATATATATAAATATATATGTATTTTTATAAAATCTTTATATAAGAAAATTGAAAAAACTTCAATTGAAAATGACATAAATATAAAAAAAAAAAATCACATAAAAATTAAATTTAAAAAATTACCTGAAAATATGAGCAAAAAAAAAGCAAAAAAAAATCTTTTCACTTGCCAAACATTTGCATATGAGTACAATTGTATTTTCTTTCATGGCAATATCATGGGTATTGTTGTTGTTGTCAAAACGTACAGACATAAATACATATTTATATATAAATTTCAAAATGGCGTAATAAAAATCAAATCTCTGCACAAAAACGGTAGCAATTCACGGGCTCCTTGTTTTTCTAGTTATAATGAATTCATACAACTCTCGTTTATACACACACACACACACCCCATCGTTATACATACTCAATGATAAATATTTCCGTTTCGTTTTCTCCCAGTCAGTTTTAAAACCTGCAATATATATCTATATATATATATATTTTTTTTTTTTTTAAGCTTTGAAGTATGTATGTATGTGCCTAGGTTTTTTTTTTTTTTGCCAACTTGTCTACCGCAAGGATTAAGGCATTGTTCGGTAATGCAGGAAAACGTTAGAATTCGGTTCAGGTCGAATCTTCTGATATCTAACTAAATACATTCTAACAGCATAGAATTCATCGAATTTGGAAAGGATTCCTAACTTATTGAATATAACGTTTAAAAAAATAAGGAATTGAAGAAAATTCGAATATTTTTAAGTATTTAAGTACCAAGAGTAGTGGCGAACCATCAAGTACTTGTAAGTTTTAATGATTGTCTTTTTCCCGATTTATGCTTTGCTTAAGGTTAGACATTTTTTATAAAAATTTTTTTATCCCAAGTCTTCTTTACATTGCTCTTGATTTATCAAATAGTTAAGAGCACTTGATTACCTGTTTGTTTGTTCTTGCATTTCTTTTGTTCTGCTTTACGTTCAATGCGATTTTCATTCGCGAGCGAAAAAAAGCCATAAAAAAAATAAAATTTAATAATTTTGTGGATATATACGCCTGAATTGGTATTCTCTATAACTGTCTTCACAAAACAACAACAACAACAACAACAACAACAACAACAACAATGTAATAGTAATTCAAAAGCAAAAGAAAAAAAAAACCGAAATATAATTGGATTTTGTTATCCATAGTGCAATAATTACCTGTTGACCGCATTACAGTCCAAACTATTGAAAGCAATCTGTTGCCCGCTTGTCAAGTTCAAACTCGTGGCTAATAAAGCATACGCGAATCAACTCATAACAAGAATTCTATGAAAATAGACTGTGCAAAAATCCATCATAGAAGATGTGATTTAATTTGATGCGTCAGATACGAGATGCTTACTACTACGCTACTATTACCTCAACATATGATTGTGTTTACGAATCTCTCCTGCATTGTGTTTTTAATGAAAAATTTTATACGCGGATTTATTGTAAATTTTCAATCTTCGTCGTAAATCCGATAATTATATACTTCATGGCTATGACCGAATTTATGGCCTTTAGCCAAGTAAATGTGTATTCACTTTTAGTTCTTTAACTCAAAAAAACAAAAAAAAAAAAAAAAAGGTAAAGTAAGTACCGGGGACAACTGAGTCGATTAAGAATCTCATGGTAATCGAGAGTCCAAGGGTTCTCGAAGAGTCATTTCGATTTGTCGCAAACAATATAAGCAAATTAATAGATTTTCACTTCCCTGGGCATAGAGAACCCCATTCGCTCTTATTTAAGGTCAGTGAACCTTTCACTTTGCTTTTGCTCACCAAGTGAATGCACGTATTCTAGAATTTTCTTTTTGTTCCGGTTGAAAGTTTTTTATTTTGCGTTCCTCAGTACCCCCTCTCCCCATTACATTTATTTACACTTTTTTTAACAGAAAAATTTCTAGTTTTATTTTTACAATCGTTGAGGAGAATAAATGCTTTTGCTTAAAAGGGAGGATGGACATCTTTTCCATTTTATTTTCATTCCTCCCGTTATTTGTATAAGAATTAATAAATGCGGCTTCCGCGAAACAAGCAAAAAGCCAACGAGTGCTTTTTGTTGTAATCCGTGCATATTTTGTGTATACATTTACCATCATTACTCATTTAAGACCACTATGACTTTGGGAACTTTTTTGCCAACTTTTTTTTCCTGTCTTTTTTTGTTTTTTTGTTTTTTTTTTTTTTTTTTTTTTTTNACCGCTTACTATATACACAGACAATGTTGCTTTATGTTGCTACTTTATTTCAATAGGTTTTTATTTTTTTATTCATTTTTTTTTTTTTTTTTTTTTTAAATAAAGTCACTAAGTTCAAGTTTTCTGTTGTGAGTTTTCACAAATTTTTTTCTTCTCTTTTTTTGTTTTTTTGTTTTTTTTTTTTTTTTTGTTACTTTTCAATGCAGTGTCTGCGCATTACTCAAGCACGTACTCTTTCAAAAGGATGGAAGAGGATACGATTTTTAAATACTTGCTTTCACTATGCAATCATTTTTTCTTTTTTATTTTTTTCATTTTTTTGATTTTTTTCATTTTGAAGTTTTTCGTTTAAAGCCTAAGTTTGGTTTTTTGCTTAAAAAAGGGTAATAAATCTGATTCGACAAAGAGACAAGTTTTGGATTTTAATGTCTTAAGATCCACTAATGCCTGAAGCCTGTAGCTTTCCGCATCCTCCTTCCCTGCAGCATTTTTGGATTGAGATACATTCAAATAAATGCATCGACTTTTTATATAGTTTCATTCGGATTGTTATCGGACTTACGGCCAAGTATTTGCTGATGGATGAATTGACAAAACTCATTTACATAATCATTGTAGGAATGATTACGCTCCCGGGTTATAGGAGGATAGCGACTAAGCATCACCAGAAAAGCTAAATGCATAAAATGCTAAATGCAACCAACGCGTTTGCATTGTGCATCGCGGTGCTAAGCCTCAATATACATACTTGAAGACATATACTTTGCCGTGCAGTAGTGTTAAAAGAAAGGAGTTGCAACTCTCGCAGACATAAGTCATCGACTGGTGCAAGACTTAATCAAACGGAACAATGTCTACAAAGTGACAGCGCATTGCCTTTCAAGGCTGCTAACGTTTCTCAGGGAACTGATCGAGCTTAATGCCGTTGAGAAATCATTATTCGATTGACCCGTATGTTTTACTTATTATTTGAAGTTTGTCCATAGATACTTTGTTTGGCTTAGAGCGTAGCTCGTAATATGAAACTCCCATGCAACCTCCTCAAATGCACTTAGAAGGAATGGTTCGTTTAAGTAGCGATGTAGTGATATCTTACACCTCGCATATCGCCATTTGTCGTTACTACCCTAACTGCTACGGTTCAATAGCAAAATGACTTACAAGCCCTCAAAGACCATACGTTCATATGGGAAATCCATTATATTATTTAGAAGTTGACGTATGGAGATATAGTATTAGGTTTGCCGTGCTGCGATATTAATAAAAGTTGTTTGACTAAGATGTCTATCAGACCCTTTATGTGTGGTGACAAAGGCACTTTTCCGGTTGGCATCTGGTCTCTAAATTGATGAAGATTGTGTTAATATCGCGCTTGTCCCACCACCCGTTGAAAATTGAAAGCTTTGCTAATCGTGAGCCACAATATAAAAAACCGATGACTCCGGAGACACTGTATTAATAGAATATATAACCTATGAAATTTAGTCTAAGCCGAATAAAACTTTATTCTTGTTCCTAGTTTAGGGTAAGCAATTCGAGCAATTAAATTGTGACTAGTGGTAGGAAGTCATTCATAGAAAATCTTATATTGTTTTCTGTTATACGTTCAAAAAGTCAATTTTGTAATTTTGATGTTGTGTATAAGTTTTTTCACTCCTCCTCCACGTCCTCTTCCTCCTTACAAATTCACTTCAATCATAAAAGTTTAGCAAAAATCTGCATGAAACCTTAAAATTCTCTCTACTACTGACCTTTATTTGATTACTTGACCAAAAAAATTGCAGAATTTCTAGATGTCTGTTGTAAAGTAAGAAGCATATATGCCCTTGTTTCGCAGGGTTCTACTTACCCAGCAAAAAGCTTCAGTTCTCCGAAACCTGTTAAAATCGAGCTTCAATAGCAAAAGTCTTGTAATTGAATTGTATCTCAGATATCGTACGACATATATTAAAATGTTTATATATATATAAGAAAATTAAAATTTATATCAATTACATATTCATTTGAATAAAATTCGTTTAAAGAACTTGATAACAAAAAAAAAAAAATACTCAAAATGTGTCTGTCTCTCCATGATAAGCACATTTATACCTATTCGAATGCATAAACAGTTGTGTTGATAATAATATCAGAACAATTTATAATATGAAATTTATATCTTTATATATTATTTATGCATGAATGTGTATGTATTTGTACGATGCAAAGAGAAATAAGAAAATCTACCGAATTAACACTTTGATGTGTATGGATCTATTTAAATGCAAACACACTGACTGACTATCAATAATGGAGACAGAGCTCGTTTAAGTTAAATGTTAAATGAAAATCATCCGGATGATAAAAGTTTTTGCCAACCACAACTGTACGAGGTTTCGGGTAAGCATTTTGTACATAAATGACAAGTAAGTCCGTACTAAGTGATACTCGATTGTTGTTTTATAACTTTGTTGAGAGCTCTGAGGAGTCTGTATGTGTGTGCGTAATGTGTGCGTGTGGGTACGGATGTGTGCGTGTGTGCGCTGGTGTGTGTGTGTGTTCGTGTTCTTAGTGTGGTACAAACTTACACATTAAGTTAAAATTGGTAAATACTCATACGTGGTGGTAGTGAACCAAAATTACGTAATTATGAATAACTAATCAATTCGCTTTCGCTTAAGCATGAGAATGTATTTATGTGAGTTTTACGAATATCATGCGATTTATCAGGGAAAAGTGATGAAGAGAAGGATAAAATTGAACTTACGAATTATCAATGTTTTCAATACACTTGTACTTTGCAATGGGATATATAGATATAGGTCAGGCAGATAAATTTGAAAATTTCATAATAACGAGTTATAGTTTAAACTAAAAATTCAAAATAAAAGCGATCTTGGTTGCAAGAGTTTTCCTCGCTCATGTCATGTATAGAGAATGCACATACATTCATATCATTGAAAGAACACGAATTAATCAAAATAGAGGCAGACATTGGTTAGATTCAAACATTGTTATATAATAAATTATATGAATTGAAGGAAAGTAATAAATTATGTATGTAAAATATCTTTGAGCAAATATCTAAGTAGTTACTATGGAACAGCAGTCGCATGCAAATGTTTCCGTTTTGCTTGTCAAAATGGTTTTTTCAGTCTGGTGTTTTATTGAATAGTTAACTAAAGTCATTAATATGACATGTTTCGAGACTTTGCTAGCTTTGGATCTAACATCCCTAGAATATCAAATTGCTGCAAATGCTGTCCGAGGAATGTCGGATATTAAGGTGTAGTAGATTTTATCCTCGACTCTGAGAGTTTTGTTGTTTTCTTTGTAGATTAAAGCGCGCCTTAATGATGCCATCATCTTGAACTGTATACCATTAAATCAAGTCCGCATAATAAGCAAGATTTTGTTCACTTGAAAAAAAAAAAAAAAACTGTTATTTTGCTTGTTAGAGCTTCCTTTAAGCCCAATGAAAGTTTCTTCGTTGTGAGAACGATGCTTTCGATTGGAATGATACAACGTTTTTGTGGGACTTTAGGTCCCAGATTTAAAGACTCGGCACAAATTCTTTGTACCGATTCACTTTTGAGCACAGCAACGAAAAGCCACGAGATTTATTCGAATGGGAAAAGTTCAACATTTGCTTGATTTAGCTAATTCTCGGATTTACAGAATAAATCTTTACCTTTTTCAGCGATAGACCTCTTCGTTGCTGTCGAAACGAGTGCGTAAGATAACCTTATGTCATTCATAGCTGCTTCACATCGAAGCTTTGATATCTCACCCGTTTTACTAAGCCAAAATACGGCGGTTTCTCCACCTCTTCTACCTCTTCGTTGCTGTCGAAATGAGTACGTACGATAATCTCATGTCATTCATAGCTTCTTCCACCGAAGCTTTGATATCTCGTCCGTTTTACTAAGCGAGAATATGACGCTTTCTCTACCTCTTTTACTTCTTCGTTGCTTTCGAGTACCTACGAATACCTCATGTCATTCATAGCTTCTCCACACCGAAGCTTTGATATCTCGCCCATTTTGCTAAGCCAGAATATGACGTTTTCTCTCGAATTTGTTACACGTCGTCATCTGCCATTTTGAGTTATGGAACGAGTTTGATACAGATGGTCCGCAATTTGATTGCCAAGCAGAGACATCCTATTCCAGATTGAGGTTCAACTCCTTTGCTGGCATTTTCATGGGTAACTTTAGATGGAATGGTGGTCTTTTCTTTTTTTATGTATGTTATTCCTCTGCTCAGGATTTAAGAATAAGAAATTTGCAAATTCTATCTGCGATTTCATCTGTAAATAAAACATGAGCGACAAAGTTGCACAAAAATATGAAATTTTTTCTTCTTTACCTGCGGCATTCTTAGTTCCGTTGTCTATAGCTGCGCTGCTGTCTAATGTAAGATTTCAAAAATTGACGTAAAATATATTTCTCCCATCATATCATATCTACTATCTATTGTGAGTTGTTGTCAACAAAGTAAAAAAGTCTTTGTATATGTTCGTCTTTATTTTACTATCTTAGCTATTGTGTGTGTGTGCAGACCCCCACACTCTTTCTCTTTTTTTTTACTTGATCTATGGAATTGATAGAATTGAATTTTTAAATCCTTCAATTAGGCTGCTTTTAGTAAAGAAAGAAGCATACAAGTTTTCCTTTTAATGAAGAAATGGTTAAAATATGATCAGAAACGAAAATGATATCTAATTTATATAATCATATTTTAGTGTGTCGTCTTAGTCGTAGTGGTGTTTGTCTTTAAGATCAGGCGTTTTAATCGTTTACTCATTCTAGTAACTTTTACGAGTTATGCATAAAATGCATGAGAGAAATATTTTCTAGCATGATAGTTTAGCAATTAGCTAATTTGGAAATGATTGTCGTCTTATCAGCTTCTTTGCGAGTTCGAATTGGAATTTAAAAAAAATACTTAAATTCATTCAATCCCAATAAGCTAAATAAACATATGGAGGCATAAAATTTTCATATTTTTACTTTTAACCCAAGACGCTTGTAACTCCTCCATTTGGTTTAGATTTTCTAAAGTTGTCCTTTACTACAAATCTAGCTGATTGAGTTTAAAAATGTGTTGTGTTAGTCTGACAGAGCAGTTATTCAACTACAATGCTGTTCCTTATGAATGCTTTTTCATTGTCTGTCTGAGCAAGCATTACCTGAATACTATGCAGCAAAGACCCATGAAAGAGCGGAGTTTTGCCACGATTAAGGAGATTAAGACCGCATCACTGGAAGAGTTCAAGGCCATACCAAAAATCGTATACCAGAAGTGCTTTGTAGCTTGGAAAAGCGCTGGCACAAACAGTGCATATTTTTCGGGTAAAATACTTCTTCTTTTCTTCTTCTTCTCTCTTCCTCTTATTTCTCTTCTTCTTCTCTTCTTCTTCTTCTCTTCTTCTTCTTCTTTCTTCTTCTCTCTTCTGCTTCTTTCTCTTCTTCTTTCTTCTTTTTTCTCTCTCTTCTTCTTCTTCTTTCTTCTTTCTTTTAACATACCTCGTATATTCGTTTTCGTACTAAAAAACGACACTCGTATGTGTAATCTTAAACGATCAACTATATAATATAAAAATCGTAATTTATTCATAAGCTCTCTCCCCCCTCTCTCTCTCTCTCTCTCTTGCTCTCTCACTCTCTATTTACAACCGAATCGCCAGCAATGTTTTTTTTTATTTTCAATTATCTGGAATATTTATGAATTTAATATCGAATAATATCTAAGCATGCGATGGATACATGAATACATACATAGTCAAGTTGTTAAAAATCAAAATTATTTAGGGTAGAAATTTTATGATTATTTTGCATTCACATGCATACGTACGCTTCAGTCTGTGATGCTTGCAAAAAAAAGTTGTTTTTAAACTGTAACATAACAGAAAATCTATTTATTTTTTCCTTATACTTTCTTTTCATAAATGTTATAAAATAGCGGTAATAAATTTCTTAAAAGCTGTAAAATTTTTTTTTACTGATTTATGCGAGTCTGATGAATTTTTGTTAAACGAAAAAAGAAATATTTTAATGACAAATAGCTGTCGTACATATTAGAATGTCACTAAAATTTCGTTGAAGCTTTACTTTTTTATACCCTTCACCACTTGTGGTACAAGGTATATTAAGTTAGAGCGGACGTATGTAACACGAAGAAGGGCTTAAGATGAAGCCACCTTTTATTATACCCATCGATTGAGAATGGTAAACTGAATTGATCTGAGCCTGTCTGTCCGTCTGATGTCTGCCCATGTGATTTTATGTTGAAACTACAGGTCGCAATTCTTGAAACATTTCGATGAAATTTTTTTTGACCCAAGGACGAACGTTACTGAAAATGATCCCGATCGATTCAGTTGCGACCACTCCCCATATAATGTTATATTCACAAAGGTCGTTATATGCCAAAAAATTGTACTTTTCAAAATTTCTCGTTAAAAGTGGCTAAGCAGTAGTATTTGAGCATGCTAAATAAACTATGAACCGGCTGGGGCAATTTTTGAATCCCCTTTTATATAATGAAAATTGAAGTTCCTACGACAAAAAGGGATAATTTCCAATGCTTCATGATGAGAATTGTATCGTAATAGTTTAATTTAAGATAAGAAAATTAACTGTACCAAATATGGAACATCTCGGCCTAATTTGTGGATCCTACTCCAACAAGAATTTTCACGAAAATGGATCCTTTGCAGAGCAGAGAAGTCTAAGTTTTAATATGTAAAATGAACTCTACGAAATTTGGCCATTTACCCCTATTTTCCTGCCCTATGCAAGGGTTAAACTTGTACTACAGTAGGTTGCGTTTTGGCCCCGCTTTCCCATAAATACGCACTTGATAAATATGCCTTTATATAGAAACAAGATATCATTTTTGTGCTCTATAATAAAAATAAGAATCGTGTTAGACAAAGTGGTGTAGGGTATTTAATGGTCGGCCTTGCCCGACTGTAATGTTCTTACTTGATTTTGAGTAAATAAAAATGTCGAGGAAAATAAATAAAAAATAAAACCTTAAAGAAATCGGCTCTTCTTGTCTTCTTAACGTACTATAATACGTACTATAATATCTTCTTAACGTACTATACTTGGCTCTGAATATTTTGATCGATATTAATCCTATAAGCATACATACGCATAAACCTAAATGCCTCTCGTACCTATATATAAATATATATATATATATATATATATATATATATATGTACCTTTATGTATCTTTACATATATAGATATATGTGTAGGTAGCATATATATATATATATAAATAAAAAGGAAGGTTACAAATGACTTGACTGAAATGGGTGACGCTCAAAAAACATGCCGCCGTCTACATACGTATGCAAATTTGTATTTACAGACATATGTTGATTAATACCTGTACCTGTACACGTATATGTACCTAGTGTGTGTGTTATTTTAAAATTGTTTTAGTCATCTGTGTTCTGGAAATTACAACATTTTTTTGTTGTTTGTTATAAATCCCTAAGGGTTTACTTAATTTCGTTTTCTTTTTCTTTATTTACCCTATGTGTGTGCGGCAAATGTGTGCATATAGTAACCATATGGTTCGTTTGATATATTTGAATATTTTGTCATATTTTTACTTTGCTTTTTAAGTCCGTTTGCCTGTCTGTCTGTCTGTCTGTCTGTC
>KK500383.1:3693-27592 GCA_000688715.1 Glossina pallidipes
AAAAAAGCAAAAAAAAAGGGTAGTTTTGTATATCTATTTTTTTTATTATTTTCTTTTTTGCTTTCTTGGTAAATGCAAGAAAAAAAAGAAATGAGTAACTAAGTGCACATACTCCACCGCAGAGGCATGGTATGGGGTGATGCCGGTGTGAACGGCGGCGGGGGGACGTTGGACAGTGACCAACGGACGGAGGAGGGACCAACGGACGGAGTATAGGACGGACGGCATAATACATGCACAATAGATGTATATACAAAACAAAAATAAAATTTTTACTTATTAGCTCCTTATTTTTTTTATTTGTAATGAGGCACCACGGGTCGAGGGCAGCGGCACTCCCGACACAGAGCTAGCAAGCCACATTACAAAATGCCGTCAAACGAAAATTTCAGACGTTAAATTAAATTAGCTAAATTTCAATTTTTATTTAAAATTGGTCGCACATTTTAAAAAATGGTGCCTAACGAAGTTTTACCGAACCGATTTCTTCTTTGACTTATTTAGTCAGCAACAAATTTCATTTTTATTTAAAGTTGGTCGCGCAGTACAAAAACTGGCGCCCAACGTAGACAAAACCCGTCAAGCATTTTATTTTTGGGTTTCCTTTTTTATCTTTTTTAATATTATTAACATACGTTGGTCGCACACTGCGCAATGGCGCCCAACGAAAACGTTAACCGGTTACATGTGATTTTAATTCTAATTGACGTTGGCCGCACGTTACAACAATGGCGCCCAACGAAAATGTAAAACTCAATACAGCATTAAGTTAATTTCAATTTTGTATATTTTAATGTAATCTATGCAAGTTGGTCGCACATTACAAAATGGTGCCCAACGTTACCAGACCCTATTTTCTTTTTTTTTGACTATTTTACTCATTAATAAATTGAAATTTTACAGTTGAAGCTGGTCGCACGTTACAAAATGGCGCCCAACCAAATGCGAACATACCGTAAATAAATTTTTCTTGCTTGTTGCCTTTCTTATTTTACAATTCAAGTTGGTCACACATTACAACAATGGCGCCCAACGAAACCGTTACCCGAGTAAACATTTTTTTGTGTTTGCTTTTAATTTAATATTATTAATATACGTTGGTCTCCCCCATTACAAGATGGCGCCTAACGAAACTCCGAACAGTTATATTCAATTTTATTTCATGTAAGGTTGGTCGCTGATAACATTACAAAAATGGCGCCCAACGGAATACGACCTAGTTGAACATTTTTTTCTTTTCTCTTTTTTTTCTTCTCCTTTTTATTTTAACATTATTAATATACGTTGGTCACACGTTGCAAACGGCGCCCAACGAAAATTTCATTTAAATTTCCTAAATTAAATTTTATAAAAAAGGGGCAACGGCTATCCCAACCCAGAGCTAGTAAGCCATATTACACATGCTTGCTTCTTCTACAGTTTTGCGATCAATAATATCTTCAAACACTGCATTTACATTTTGTTTATTATTTCCAAATGCTTATGATCTTAGCCTTCGTTTGATGGAGTCTATTGCAGATCCCACCCTTACTTCTATTTCGACTTGAACGTTCCCACAATTATCAATATTTTTATTTCGAAAGTTGCAGTTGAAAATTTCGAAATGTTATCAGTTGTTTTAGTTTTCTCTGCATTGTGAGCACATAAGCGCGATTTTAACCACATATTGCTAATCGATCACGGAAAATTTTTGACAAATATCAGTTTCCTATCAACATTTTTGCGCCTGTGACGATTCACAAGTTACCTGTCAAATTAGCCACCAGTAAATTAAAAATTGTCAAGTTAGTAAACCATTTCTAGAAATATCAAAGTGAAGAATTTAGTAGCTGCTGAGCATATTCGCTACATTAAATCATTAAAAATCAATATATAAGATCTCAAGACATTTAAATCCTTATGCAGAATATTTGAGCTTAAAATCACAAACCCATCAAATTGACGGATGCGGCGCATATAGGGTTAATCAAAGGACTGCCCAAGAATATCAAGAGCTGAACAGGCTCGTGGATCAGCTAAAATCGGAAGCAAACTGAATAGGTACACCGAACAAAGATGTAACGAAACGCCAACATTGTAATCGAATTTTTTGAAAGAGGAGGCTCACGTGAGCATGTGGTACTAACTGTGGACGAAGAGAGAATTGCTCAGTTGATAAACTTAGAGACGGCAAGAGTTAGTGAGCAAAACTTCCGAAAACAGCCGGGAGTATAATATATAAAATAATGTACAAGTATTGATTTAATTTGTAATTGGTTTATGTTATGATTGATAATATGTGTAATGTTGCGTTTAGAAGCCGCCGTGTGATAATTTGCGAGGCCGAGATGGCATTCCAATTGCGAAGCGAAAGTAAGTGCATACTACTAACTTTCATTTACAGTATGAATATAGATTTTACTAGCACAACCTTATATATAATTTCTACTAGCATAAACATTTTATATTTTATTATTATGCTAAGCATTTTACTACTAATTTAATCAACAAAAGCGTAAGCATTACTGTAAATGATATTTTAGTATATAAGATAGATATTTTTATTATGTAAAAAAAGAACACAAGGCCAATCCACAAAACCAAAAATTCGATTTCTTGTTGTTTCAGTTATAATATTTCAGAATCTTTATCCAACCTACAGCGAAACCCAATTTGCGTGATGCGGGATTGCAGGATAGTGCAAGATAAAATTCTTAGGTACGTGGTATTCTGTTTTGATTTTACCTGATGTACAGCAAGTCGATCCGATAATCCTGCGACAATCCTAACCTGCTAATCTTCTGATACTCCCAAACTTTCACTCGGCAAAAGACTTTAAGAAAGGCAAAAGTTTAAATAAAAGGGGCCTACAATTTTTTTTAAGGCCTCTTTTAGGCTTTAGTCTTACTTTTTTTTTTCTCTGGCTGATTATGATCGCAATATTAATAATGTGCAAGGAAGCGTTTTGCTCTCTTACCAATTATGACAATGTAAATAGGTTAATAATAAATAAATACGCCGTAGCATTTCCTACACATGCCAGCAATACTTTTTTGGATTCTTAGGTTTGAGAAGGTTAATATAGAAATAATCGATTCACGTACCCAACGGTTCTGCGGCTTATAAAATCATACGATTTAGTACCTAAGCCAGCACTAGCAATAAAATCATACGAGTTGGTACTTAAGGTAGTATTAACAATAAGATACATAAGAGTAAAATTATAATACTTATACAAGTAAGAGCTGAGATTACAACATAGATGCAGGCAAAACGGCCATGTACACATGTTCGATCGGACCTAAGTTAGCATACGTAATAATAGATGTGTAAGAATATCGTTACAACACACATGCAAGTGAGTGTTGAGGTATAGTGTAGGTATAGTCAAAACATCTATGTAACGGGACGGTGATGGCGATCGCGACTATAAAAGAGCGCGTCGCAACACGCTCATCCTTTCAGTCATGTTATAGCAGCCAGAGGTAAGTGATAACGGACTACCTAACTAGTTGACGTTACCGATAGGGGTTTTTTTTTTACTTTACGGATAGGGGATTGCTGGCTTGACTTAGTCATCATCCCTGAATAACCGATAGACACTCTCTTCAGCGACATGAAACGGTTAGGGATGGACAAGTGGCCCTGTAGGCCGATGTTGGCTGCTATAAACCCGTGGCATATTCTTTTTTTTGCAGAATCTCGCGATACGGTTAAAACGTGGAAAATAATCTCTCGGAACGAACAAAAGCGTTGAAAGTTTTAAACAAGAGTCGGTTCGCGAATCACCACGCTGGTTTTTCTCCCACTCCCCTTAAAAATCGCTTATCTAACTTCCTCGTAAATAATAGATACAAATAATAAGAACAAAAATCCGAAGGTCCAAGAGTTTTTTTATATAAGTATTCTTGAAAAGGGACTTCCTAGCCCTGAGTATACCGCGAAAAGAAGACCCGTTACAATCGTCAACCCGACCCCTGTTCATACTATACAGCAATACATTGGATACGGAAAACGATGAATTCGAATTCAGCGCTACATAAGGCAAGATCTCAAAGTTTGAAAGGGAATGGCGCAATCTTTTTAAGCCAGGTGCCGCCCAATGTTTATTCTTACCGGTAAACGGTGATTTAAAATTTTTATGACCATAATAAATTTGTAAATTATCATACAAAGCTTTTGAGAATAAACACCAGCACAATCAGAAAATTTCTTGTGCTTTTCTGTACATATTTGAAAGATGTGCGTACGGACGAGATTCACGTTTATATATACATGTATAAAATTTTAATGTCTAGGATATTTATTTATATAAACATTTTATATATATAAAGATTTGAGTTTAGAATCTTCTGTTTCAGTATTTTGAACATTTTTTTTTCTCTGGAAGTTTCTTTAAAAAAAAAAAACCTGGAAAATCATTGAGTTTTCCATGAAAAAAAGCAGTTTTGCAATAAACTTTTAATATACTGAGATAAAAAAACGGCGAAAAGCTTTTTACAAAAATTTGAAAATTGTCATTGATCATTGCAATCAAAATTTTATCAAAAGGGAAACAGATTCTCACTAAAATTGAAATTTGAATAAAAAAGAACAATTTGTCAAAAAAAAAAAACAACAACAATTTCAATATAAAAATATCGTTATATTGAAATCCTTCAATAGGACTCGGATTGTGAGCGAAGTGCCAGCGGGATGTACATTTGCGACATCAGGTAATTTCAGTTTCGATTACGGTAACAATTCAAATCAATGCTGTTGACGTTAAATTATTAGAACAACAACAAACACCAGTGTAGTTGTTTATTCAATGAATCGAGAACGAGAAAGATGCATCGTAGTTCCGAATCCCATGATGGTAGTTTAAAATCTCAGCAACGCAGCTACCTATACATCTTTACCTACACATCCTGAGCAGAGGTATTTATTTGTTTAATTTTTTTTTATTAAAAAAATTATAAATTTTTTTTTATTAACCACGAATTCGGCGTGTTTTAGTAATTGGTGAGTTAAATTTTATTGTTATTTAAGTTAGCTAGGTAGCATTAATTTTTAATATATTTTTTTTTCTTACAAACATTATAGAATATATCATTGTCATTAATTTAACATACCTAATGTTTTGTTTATTACTAAAAATGTTATCTAATAAACTTACTTTGTTGTTACTGGCTGGCGAAGTAAGTTTACACATTACACTACACTTACACTACACATATACAAATTATAAAAATTCTATAGAGCAAATTTCTTTCGTGGACCCCCAATTTCGGCGAGCTAGTCGCTTTTCTTTTAGAACCCTTTAAGTATGCTACAATTTATGATCTGGAATATTTTTCATGGTAAAGGATTTGCATTGATTGAAAACAACTCTGTGATTTCTGTGCTCTTCCTATTTTCACCGAAATGGAATTTTTATTAGGAACCGATGTAAAGGTAGATGTGTATAAGAATCTAATAGATGTATATAAGTAATTATCAGCAATAATGAACGAAGTTTTAAGCCATATGACGTATGTTATATGAAAGCAGCGTTTATTATGGCCAGCATCGTGAAACACAAGAAATGAAGTGACTGCTTCTTTGCTGAATAATACATAAAAAACAACAAAAAGACATAAATTTTAAATTTCAAAGTTTGTCAACAATCTTTCTCCATGTACAGCATTGCAAACCGTTGAACTCGTGCAATCCCGTGTACCCCCATTTTACTAGTTTTTAGAGTCATTAAAAAAAATATTTCCATCGCTACAAATATGCAGCGATACTGCCTGCTTTCTGTCCATTAGATTAATTCTTGTTTTAATCGTAATCATTTTTACATTGAACATTTTCGGCATGCAAACGTTTAAACGTGGCCACCGCAACATAAATGATCAATGTGTATAAATTGTGACAACAAATGTGCGACAACCCTTATCATCCTTATCACTATTGTGTTAAGAAATAGTAAAATTGTTAGCTTTGTCGATTTAAAAAATACACTAAAAAGTACTTTACGTTGTTGAATTGTTGTCGATTTTAAATCAGAGTTGCCCAATTCCTTCTCACCGAACTAGCGAGTTTTTTTAATTGTACATGGTTCATGCTATTTAGCTAAATGTACGGAGCACTCCCGGGTCACTGCTCCATTAATTGTTGGTCTGTTTATTTATAAATTTATAAAATTTATGACTCGTTAACACATCGTTGTAAACTAACACTAGCAATTTATCCCAAAAAAAACGCAATTAAATCTGATTGTGATAATTACGGGCGCATTGTTTCTTCGTAGCTCGTCTTAAGCAATCGTCCGCGCATGGGTTACCAAAATACACAACTTTGAAAAGTAATAATAAGCAAACTACTATAATAACACTCTGTGTTAATAAGCGACGTAATTTATCATTTTGCTGATAATTTAGATTTCTACTGTCGAAATCTTTCAAAATTTCCGTTGGTATAAGCTGAGCTTCACCATTATGTGAAAATTTTTTTTCCGTGTTCATATCATGCTTTAAAGTATTTGCTATTTGCCCATGTTGTCTGTGTTTCCCATCATCTACAAAACTCTCCCATTGTATGGGTTCTTCTCTTTTCTTTTGCATTAACACTTTGCAATAATTTATTTGACGTTGCTTTAAGCACTCACACGCTTCTTCGTTATCCATCTTCAACTGTTTAGATCGTTATTTCTCTTCCCATTCTTTTGAAAGCATTTCGTCTTGGAAGTATGTCCAAGTCGTAGGAATTTCGGGCTTTCTCTTCTGAATTTATTGCATTTATTCGATTTTTCTTTGTGCTGATCATTGGATTCAATTAGTTTGAATTTCACTTTACCCCATTGTTCAATTTTTGCTTTAAATTTCTTCTGTTCTTCGTTTTGCGATGCTTTAAAAGGATTTTAAAATTACACGGAAATTTTATGAAATAACGGAGAATTGTGCTTATGTTACAGAAAGTTGAAGCCTTAGCGCGTCATGTACGTCGTAATATGGCCATTTCGGGGGTGTTCAACTTATACTTTGCGGTGATTTTTTGCAAGCACAGCCGGTGACCTAACGCAATCCTACTTCAGGCCGTACTTCGTTGACGCACAGCAGCAACGCTTTTGTTTTCAATCAAATGCTTGGGAAAAGTGCATTGATTTCGTTTATGAATTGAAATGTTCATCGCCAATCCGACCCAGAATTTATAAAAATTCTTAATCATATATGCTACTGCCGTAGGAATGTGCTTGTGGCGGGGTTGCCGTTGGTGACATTTAACTGGCGGCCATACCGTTGCCATGAATTGCAGCAGCCGAACCAGTAGCTGCTACTTACATGACATGTTATGCCGTTTACAGGAATGCATTACATCTTTTTGGCGTTTGAGACATTGTTAATGTGTACGATTTCCGCAAAGCCGTGCAATCAGCAACGCCTCGCCCAGAAAAATCTTATAACTTGACTACTGCTATCTCATGCGTAAAATTTAATAACTCGCGGGACATTTTCCTCAAGGAAGGCTCACAATGCTGTGAAGTTGGCTAATTTCTCTACAGCTACAGTTTATGTGAATTTTTCCAACAATAGAATAGAACATAGAAAGAAATAATGACAATAAAGCGAATTAATGAAATGCGCAATCGTTGTGTTTAATTTTTAAATATTTATTTTATTTACTATATAATATTACTATATCATATTTTAATGAATTATATCATTAATAAATAAACTTGAATGAAACTAATAAATAAATAAATAAAACCTAACCTTATGTAAGAATGCGAATTTTGAGCTTTGCGTGAACAATTTGGTTTAATTGCTTAAACTTTTACCTAAACACTATAAAAATTTCAAAAACAAAAAGTTAATAAAATATTTTAATTTTTACTCTTCTCCGAAAACATCAAATAAACTACACAAATTTTCTCATTTTTATTATTAATTTTTCATTTATTTATTTCATCGATTTTAATCTCAGTTTTTTTTTTTATCGGAGGACGAAGATATCGCAGAGTTGCTTGTAATAAATAAGAAAAAAAAGTGGCAAGGCAAAGCTGATGACTTACGGATTACTGTTAAGCTGATGACTTACTTACTGTTAAGTGTCAAATTCTATACCTCCAAAAATTCTATACCCCCAAAAATTCTACACCTCCAAAAATTCTATACCTCCAAAAATTCCATACTACCAAAAATTCTATACTACCAAAAATTCTATACCTCCAAAAATTCTGTACTACCAAAAATTCTATACCTCCAAAAATTGATGAAAATAACTTGAAATTTCGTTTTATTTCTTACAAACAATGTTTAAACGCTATTATTGCTTGGTCTTGTGAATTTGTTAAAACTAATACGCCGCAGCCATTTAAAAGGCAAAACATTTAACTGTCCATCTCCAACAACAGAGCTAAGATTTTTTCGCAGCCAGATTTAATATAGAATAAAAAAGTAGTAAACGCATGAAAAAAAACATAGAGAAGGAGTTAGATTTGAAATAAGAACAAGCTTGCTAGTGCATGCAAAATATGAATATAAACCAATTTTCTTATCTATCTAAAGACACAAGAAAAAAAAATTGGAAAACATAAATAAATCCGAAATCAATATCCCGTTCAAAGAAATCTAGTTTTTGCTATTTGTCAGCTGTTTGTTTGTTTTGCTTTGCAATTTAACAGAGCACAAGCGGTGAGCAGAAGCGGTTTGCTCAGCAGGTTAACTTGTTTGCTAGTAATCCTTTTGTAATTGTTATCGGAGAGTTTATTGCCATACACGACATAACGTTTCACTTTTAAATCTTCACCATTTGGTGCACCCTTTGATGCATTTTCGGGCAGTTAAGATTTCACAACGTAATACCGAAGACCCATGGCCCACCGTTCGGCAAAGCAAATAAATTATAAAACGGAGGACATTCCCAGAATTCTGGAAATGAATATATAATAAAAAATATAACCGAAACTTAATTACCTAAAGAAGTATACCATGTACAAGTTTACTTTCGTCATTTTCTATGGTTAAGGAACCAGCTTCAATAGCTTCAGGGCTATCTAAGTCTTCGGGATCATCAGGCAACTCGCAGGAAGATAGGCGGGATCTGCGAATCAGTGCAGCACGCACTGCACGAAAAACATACATTACAAAAAAAAAAAATTAATTCGAAATTAAAATCGAAAAATTGGATAATTTAGTTTATTTTTTAATTTCGTAAATTCGATCTGCGTTGCGCTCCAAATTTACTTTACGAATATACGTTTAATTAGCAGCCTGCTTGCGTACTTGCGTGCAATTATTGTTATTATGAACACTCGACATTGTTTGGCAAAACATTAAATATACTCATATACCACATTACATCTTACATATAGATAAATATTCACTTAAAACACAGAATTGGATGTGCTCTTGCCTTGCAAATGTTTGAGAGAATGTGAAAAAACCATTAGCAGAATCCGCGCCCATACAAATAATCTATCAAAACATATGTATTTTTTCTCATAGACATTTTGCCTGGTTTTTCTTCATTTTTACAGTCTCTAAATTTGATTTTTATAAATTCTGAGAAAACATAAGTCTGAATTAGCACTTTTTGCATTACAAATACAAATTTGAGAAAAAGTAAGTGTGTTCTTATAAATTCGGAGAATGCTTACAGGAGAAGAAATTTATTTCATCTTTTGTTTACTTCTATCAAAACATATTTATTTTTTTTTTTGTTTGTTAGAGGAACTGGATTAGGCCTGTATGTATCAATTTAGACCATAATCCGGTTATAAAAAGCGACGTGTAGGTGATATGAATCCAATTTTAAGGTATTTGAGTAACACGTTTTTTAGAGTAATTTTTTAATTTAATTTATTTATTTATTTATTTTTTTTTTTTTAAATTTTGATGCCGTCGGCAAAACAACCTGGCGGGTTACTGATAAGCTGATGACTTACTGCAGATAAGTTTTTATTTATATTTTTTACCAATCACTGCGAATTCAGATAACCTAGTTGGGAAGTTGCTGTAATTTCTTTACCTCATGGGTATAAACCAGCTGTGATGGTTGGCTTTTTTTAATAACTTTAAATAAGAGAATAATTGATGACTATACAAAACACTGCCCTCTCTCAGTTTAAGCAGCCTGCCATAACTAACTCACCATAACAGTCCTGATTTCGAGAAATAAATCTAGAAGCAAATGTTTCGAGAAATAAATATGTTGGTCTTGGTGTCGAAATTCAACCTAAATATAACCGACGTGACATACACACTTTGCGCGGTCATAATTGGCTTAACGATGAGGTTATCAATTTCCATATGAATCTTCTCACCGATCGTGGTGAAAAGAAGAGCAAATCAAATGGCCTAACTATGCGATGAACACTTTCTTTCTACCACGTTTAATGTAAGCTGGCTACGGTGGCATTAAACGTTAGACGCGTAAAGTGGACATTTTTACCAGAGATATTTTGCCAGTTCCGGTTCACGTTGGTGGCGTTCATTGGTGTATAGCCATTATTCATTTGAAAAATCGCACTATTAAATACTACGATTCAATACTACGATCCCTAATTCGTATAGCCATTATTCATTTGAATAGCCATTATACATTGGAAGCGTGTATAGCCATTATTCATTTGAAAAATCGCACTATTAAATACTACGATTCAATACTACGATCCCTAATTCGAACGTACTAAAAGCTCTCCAGCAATATTTGAAAGATGAATCGATGGATAAACGCAAACAGCCATTTGATACCAGTCAATTTATTATGGAAAACATTTGGTAAAATACGCACATTGGAATTCTCCCCAAAATCGGGCTATTTAGCATTAGATAGCTATAAAGAAGTTCCACTATTAAGGTTGAAGGATTATAAAGATAATTAATGTATATGTATGTTTTCGAAATTTTATTTTAACTTTAATTTTTTTTAGTATTTGCTTATTAATAAACTTTAATATAATTTCGGAATGATCTTACTAATTGTAATAAGCCGAGGGAAGGAACGTTCAGTGTCTATTTTGAAGGTTTCATGCATTTTAGTAATATCTTCCAATTTGTTGCTTATATTAGTGGTGCCCTGTTCGATCGTTTGTAAAGAGCTCATATGAGCATTAAGTATTTTTTCAACATGAATTATAGGACCAGTGCTATTGTGACAATTACTAGCTTCATTTAAATTATCTACGATTTCCTTTAAGTCCTCTGACATTTGTTTTAATTCAGTATGTGAATTTTCTACCATTAAATAGGTCTGGGCCCTTTCTACGTCGACTTGTGGTATTTTCATAAATTCCTTTTGTAGAGGTACAATCAGTGGTGTTGTCGAGCAGGAACGCTCCGGAATGTTGTTCCGGTACTTCGTTTTTGGACAGGAACGTGTTCCGGAACTAAAAATGATTTCTGATAACGAGAATTTATAATAAACATTAGAAGACAGGTGAAAATTGGGGGGAAATCTCCCCCCCGTCGTCAAATTTGGGACATGAGACCGCACAGAGCGGCCGCCTACCCAGGATCGGTCCTGTCTACATAATTATATATACGCGTTCAGGTAAAAAAAAAATTCACACAACACCACTGGGTACAATACCTTCTTCCAACTCTTTGTACTGCGTAGCTATAAATCCCTCTTAATAAGAGTACGTAATAATCTCCTAGTTTGAATTTTGAGCTAAATGTTGGCACGTCCTGTCATTTAGCGGTCTTTGCTCATAAGAAATGCAAAATCGAGAGCTAGAGTTATATTTTTCATACATAATTACCCTCCAGCTCCTAGTTGCTAAGTTTGAAAAGCACGAGATTTCCCCAATATATACAAAAAAACCATAACTTACAATTTGTGAAGCTCGCAGTGCACGTACGAGAACCGCCCAAAGTTTCAGTGAAAAGATGGGCGTGATTATTACCGCAGCATTTTTGTAATCGTGCATTCGCTTCACGAAAAATATTTACGTAGAGTGTCAGTCATCATATACGATATGATAAATATTTCCATAAAAATATTTATTTCGCAAATGAAGAAAATATTACGTCAATAATCAATGTTATTTTCTAGATTTGTCTTAACTGAAGTAACTGAAAATGGAAAGGTATGTAACGGCTGCTTTCCTTTATAATTTCAAGTTTGGTTTGCAGAAAATAACAGAAAATTCACATATATTTGGGCTTTTGGAAAATGTTAAAAATAGGTGTTGGGCGAGTTTACTTTGCACGTTAAGCTTTCGCTATGCTCACAGGACGTCGCTTCTTACGAAATATTTATTGTAATTTGCTGATTTTAATTATTCGGTACTATTTTTGGTTAGTGGACACAGCTTTAAATATTTAAAGATTTGGTGGTATTCTTGTTTAGACATTGAGGTTATTCCGTCATTTAACATCCGATTAAATGCAGCTCTTTTTTTAATGTGATATTATATACAAAAAGTTATAAATATAATTTAAATTGCTTGTATAACGTATATTACTGAATACAAGATATTTTTTGTGCATTTATGTTCTGCAAATTCTAGAAATGTTCCTAAATTCAGTTATAACTTCGATGTCCAGACGAAAATTTTGAAAATTACTTCATTATCATTAATACTAAAGAAATGCGAAATTAATTCAGATAGAAAAAGGTCATTAATATCAAATTCTTGTTTAGTAAGTTTACTGATGGTAGATGATATAGCTCTGTTTTTTATAAAATATAAAACTTCTTTCTAAGACTTGCATACTTATATATACTGTAAGAACATGGAACGCTCACAGGCTTCTTCTAGCAATTCTTGGTTTCGTTTTTTTTCTTCGGTTGTTAGTTCACGTACTAGTTCATCAAAACCGTCGTCAAATTCTGTGTGCTCAGTTTCTGTCGAAGTCTGCGAGGCTCCGTCTTCTAAATCTAATAAAGGTTCACCGATTATCTGCCGAATATCATTGGACAAATGACTTGCTTCTTTTATTTGATAATAAATAGCTTCAGCTGTTGTGAGCGTCAGGTTGAGATCGATGTTACCCGATAGTTCATTAACGTGCTTTAGAATTTCTGTGAATTCGTATCTGCTCTCGATTATCTTCTCAGCCTGTTGATCTAGTATTGCTACAGATATTAATACATGAAAATTTGGACAAGGCAGCCGCGTCCAGAGACATTCCCAGAGCTTAATTATATCATCGTTGTTGAATTCTCTTTTATACCAAACAAGAAGCCAACGAAAACAAAAGTACATATTATCAGAATCGTGAGACTTCAAATAGTCAGTAAGACGTGGATTAGCGAATTCTAATAGACGTCTTAATTGACTGAATTGTATTTTCATGCCCGCTTGATCAACATCGAAATTGGCGAAGACCATGTTCATAAAACCAACAAAACACCAAAAAGCATCAACCTCATTTTCCATCACAGCTAGAATAGGAGCAAGTAGATCTGACATGCCCTGCACATAACCTAAATCAAAGTTGTACATAACATAGGTCATTAATATTCCTTGTAAGGTTAACAGATTAGGGTTATCCTCTCCGGCAAAATACGTATGCGAACGGTCGGTGCGCTTTACGTCCTTTTCGATTTGGCACTTGCGATCTCTATAGCCTGAAAAATTAATTTCCTGTACAGTAGTCATCGACAGCCATTGTGCTTTCATGTTATAATATTCCATAGACTTCTGCTTGCGGCGTACTATGCGCTCCACCTCAGAATCATTCCAATGATAGTAGTTCAGCAGATATTTCCATACTTCACAACGCAAATTGCTTTCGATACCGCCCCTGAAAATGATGTCCAGAATACGAGCACAGTCCGACATACGTCCATCTGCGGTTTGAAATTCGAGCCATTGATTTTCAGACAAGGGCGGCGCACGTTGCATCGTTTTTCGTTCGGGCAATAGGCTCACGATTTTCTGATCCTGTTCTTTAACGTTTTCTATTCCGTCACTATCTACTTCAGGCGATTTATCTAAGCTACTGACACGACTATGCGATCCCGAAGTATTGACGCTATTGGAACCACCGCTGGATAAGCCCACCATATGATAATTCTCCGAATGTGATGCAAAGTTATTCAAATGCTGCCTACATTCCAATGATCCGGGTCGTACCTTAGGCGGAGCTTTTGCAGATACATAATCCGGTATGTTTATCAAAAACCCGACAACTTTGTGCGATAGCCAGCTTTCATGACCTATAGAGGAAGCTTTAATTTCACCAATATCTAATTCAGCAAAGGTCTTTTTAAGTTTCTGAGTATCGGTGGGTAAAATTACATATTCCTCTGAACCCCGAACGCCGCCACTTCTAGCATCAATAATATGCAATTGACGCATGCTACGAACAAACTGGTCCGCATTACCGTGCTGGAAAAAAAATTCCGAGTGCAATGATTTATCTGCCTTGCGTACGAAGCGCACAGTTTGCCCACGATGTTTTACTTCAATAAGCGATAATTCGTCGAGTAAAGTATGTATAACACGGGGGCTACGAAAAGAACCAGAAGACATGTCCATACGTGGAGTATTAAACAGTTTGCATTCTGATATGGAACGGGATCTACGCGATATTGTATCCACTAAAGCCCAGTCACCTTGATCTTGACTGTCATCAGCTATCAAAATATTTTCATTTGGACGCCACTCTAAATACAAGTGACGTGGTGGCGCGTACTCAACTAAAGATAAAGAGCCACTAGTATTCAAGTCGGCTATAAATTCAGCGTTAGCTTTCTTTAACAATACCCCATCATGAGTGCAGAGCACCTGTTGGGAAAATTATGGCCTTAATATTTATTATTAGTGTCGCAACAACACTTACATTTCCAATGGCTAAATTATCCTCAAGCTCAATTAAGCTTGTATTTGTGTCATCAGAAGAGCCAGTATTGATGTTCTGCGGAGATTGGCCGCACCCTTCGCCTCCTCCAGAATCGGATGATGAATATAGGTATGCCTTTTGCTCACTGCTGTCGTTTTCATAATGTGCTGAATTTATCATAGTGTATGGTTGGCAAATAAAACTATCTTTCCGCTACCCTCTTGTTGATATAATATTAAATTTCGCAACACTGGAACAATTTTAAGAAACTTAATTTCCTTCCAGTTTTTCTCGATATTTTTAATTTCTAAAAGAAAGAAAAATTGATATCGATTCGCATAAAATTTACATAAAGAGAGAATTTTTTGTTAACGTACGGTACTTCTCTTCAATCTCGCGATTGTATGTATTCATTTACATTAGTTAATAAGTATCGTTTCGTATTGTATTAAATACTAACTACACACTATACAACTGCATGTTAATTTCTTTGTATATTTTTTGTGTAATATGAAACTCAAGCAACATATTTATTAAAAATGATGAGCTGATCTCCAAACTTATATATAGTAAAATCGTACATTAGCTCAGCGTTTTTCTTATGATTGTTAATGCGAATGCACAAGAAATTCAGTGTTTATATTTATTGCATTGCAAACGCAAAATTATAACAAAAAACTCATATTAGTTGACAAATTTCGAATTATAAGTTAAAGAGTTTAAACCATTGTCACTTATTAAAAGCCTGAACTAAAAGATGGTTTTTATAGTAGATTCTACCAATTGTTGGCTAAAAGAGAACATAATGAGATTATGATCACTTTGGCAATGCTGTAGCACTTTGAGTGTGTCATATTTATAAGCGATGCCCTATATTCAGAAAAACATTCTCTTCACATATTCTATATCTCTTTCCCTCAATAGCTCTCTCATTGAACATATGTTTGTGGAAAACAAAAAAAATGTCTACTTTGTACGCAGAAAAATTACGCCGTATAAAGATACATTTATGCCACAGTGGCAATGAAAACAAAAGCAATATGACACCAAATGAATGAAATTTCAAAACTCTAGAATGCTGGCCCTATGCGAAATTATTCATTTTTGTGTGGGCACTGTCACCCATAGAAGATAAGTATGAGTTTTCGAATCGGTGGCATCTTATGGGTAAAGAAACACAAGCGCCTACGGAAAGACTTGTCAGCTTATATTGTATTAGTGGCGATTTACTTAAAAGCTGTATTTACTACAAGTTACACTTGTGTGTATATATTTATATATATAGGTATCCATTGATGTAATTTACAAAGCAAAGTGCCTTGTTATTACGCTTAGGTATATTTGCTCTTTCTATTTCAGTCAACCTTTGTTACTCATCTCAACGAATTTTCGTTGGCTGATTTGCTGAATACAAGAAGAAGAAGAAGAAGAAGAATATTTCAATCACGCACAAAAAAACTTCGTTTCACAGCCGTAAAAATTAGCTTTAGAGAGTTTGTAAAGATAATTGTAAAAATGACGGCCGAAAAGCAACAGAATTTTTTTGAAGAGTCTGTAGATAATGCGTGGTCTATAAAAATACCTGTTTTCAAACCTGAACACAACACCCAGAGTCTGATTGAGGAGAGTTGTTTCGCGACTGTATTCCCCAAATATCGTGAAAAATATTTAAAAGAAGTTTGGCCTTTGGTTCGTCAATGCTTGGCGGAACATTTTCTCAAAGCCGAACTGAATCTAATAGAGGGCAGTATGACTGTAAAAACAACACGCAAAACTTGGGATCCTTATATCATTATTAAAGCTCGTGATATGATTAAGTTGATGGCTCGGAGTGTGCCGTTTGAGCAGTCAAAGAGAGTGTTACAAGACGAAATTGGTTGCGATATTATCAAAATTGGGAGTTTAGTACGAAAGAAAGAGAAATTCATTAAAAGGCGACAGCGTCTAATAGGACCTAATGGAGCAACATTGAAATCCATTGAACTACTGACTGATTGCTACGTTTTGGTACAAGGCAACACAGTGGCTGCTTTAGGGCCTTATAAGGGACTGCAACACGTGCGAGATATTGTACTAGATACTATGGACAATGTGCATCCAATTTATAACGTGAAAGCATTGATGATTAAACGTGAACTAACGAAGGATGCTCAATTGGCTCATGAAGACTGGTCCCGGTTTTTGCCAAAATTCAAAAACAAAAACGTTAGCAAACGCCAGCAGCCGAAGTTAAAAAAACGCAAAAATGATTACTCACCTTTTCCACCACAACGACTTGAAAGTAAAATCGATAAGAAATTGGCTTCAGGCGAATATTTCCTTAATAAGGAACAAGAATGCCAGCGTAAGCAACACGAACGTGCAGCTAAGCAAGCGGAAACAGTTCAGAAGCAGAAGGAAAAAAGACAGGCAGGTTTCATACCACCTGCAGAGGAAAACTTTAGTTTAGTTAGAACTGAAGAGACGAAACTAAATATAAAGACTTTCAAGAGCAAAGTGGCCAAATCTAATATAAAGCTAAACGCTTAACTACTATAATTATAATATAAAAGCGAAGTATATAACCGATTAATCAAATGAGGGAACTCACTGCTTTTTATAAATGATTATGCACGTATTTATGTGTTCTAAAAAAAAAAAAATAGTCGTCTTTCTTTAAAATATTTGCTACTTTGTATACGACCTTTTTTCTGTTAAAGAATAAAATGGTAAGGAAATTAGTAAATTCGTCAAAGATTATTCGCGTTAATATGCTTATTTGCCCAATAAATGTTATCATTAACAGTACAAGAGCGATCTCCAAGGATATCTGACCAGAAACATAAATGTAAATATATCACATAATAACGATTATAATGGACCAACGGAGAAAGGTAGAATAAAATATTTCGAAAAGAATTAATTTACGGTGATCTTACTCATAGATAGTTGGAGGCTCAATTTGAAACTTATCAAAAATTATATATTCTATTCCTATTTGTTTGGCTTTGTCCGGAAATGGGTATGAAAAAATTCTGCTTAAACTGTTTTATAAAACTAATTTATTTTTTTGCTAAAATGTCATTTATACTTAGCTATTGAAAAGTTTTGAATTTATAGGCACTATATGGCAAGTATAAACCATTAAAGGGCGGCTTCAGATATTGAGAAGCTGCCGAAGCTGATCGTAAGGAGCTTGATGAATTTGATTGGCTTGAGGATGCTATTGGAAATGTTGAAAATATTTGAAAATATTCACGACCATCATGAAATTCTGAATTGATTAGGCTGGATTTGTCTGTCTGTGTACCTGTGTAGTGTGTTGCTCACCGTCCCCTGGTAGCAAAAAGCATAATACCGATTCAAATTTGGTACAAATATAGCAGTTTTTGCACGCAGGTTGGTATTCAAATTGGTCAGAACACAAGCCTGCAATGAAGCGTAAACTAAACACAAGTCTTCGTCTTTCTAAACAAAAACTTTTGAACTTTTCCTCGTTACTCGCAAATTATATACGACAGAAGGCTAAAATTTTCCACATCTACGTTACGAAAGTCTCTATTATTTATGTGGATAAATGGAAAAACCGGCCATGTCTGCAAAAAGTTATAAGTGATTGTATTATTTTGAGATTTTATATTTATTTTATATTATTAATCGATAATTTGAGATTTTATATTAATTTAATCGCCGAAGGCAAGTCATTAATGTATAGATTAAATAAAATGGGTCCTAAGTGGCTACCTTGAGGTACTCCTGACGAAACGTAGATCAGAAAAAGAAAAGAAATATGTATATATATTGATTTACAAGTTTTATTTATATTTCTTGAGTCGAATTGAAGTTGAAATACTTACTTCTAAATTCTCGCCCTCGGTTTTAATTTGTTAATTGGTGAGTTAAGGAGGGATCCGTTGGTTCTTTTGCTTTATAATTAACGTATTCAATTCATTGTAATTTCATGGATAAATTTTGATTTGGGAGTTCAAAGTTTAACTTCAACCAAGGCGCACGCGATTTTTGAGCTTAATTTCTTCTTGTGCACGTGCATCATTATTTAGCTTGCAAAAGCAAGTGGTTTATTAGGATTTATTCTTATTATACATATATAGATATTGTATTATGGTGTTCTTCCAAATGACATTTTTAGCAAACTGCTGTATAGGTACCCTGACTTATGGGCTCTACAAGATAGGACACGCGTTTGTTGGGAGATAGCTAATAGGGAGTTTGCGGAAAGACTTCGTAATAAGCTAAACCAGCGTGTGACAAGGTATTACTTATTAAAGCGAGTCTTAAAAAGTTACGCGCACAAGTTAGCGCTAAAACACGCAGCGAACAGGTTAACTAAACAACTAATATCGGACGGGGGAATAAAAATAGGGAGGGAGAAAATAACACCGCAAGTGGTAGTAATGGACGAAGTTGAAAGAGTAATAGAGGAAGTAATGGACGAAATAACGGGGGAACAAGAAGTAATGGAAGCGGAAGAAGTGGTAGTAATGGACGAAGCTGATAGACTAATAGACGAACTAATAGACGAAATAACGGGCGAAATGACGGGGGGACAGATACCGATTAACGTCCAAAGTGATAATTCTGCTAATGCTGCTTTACAAAATTTCGTTCCGACAATTTTGATTTATAATAAATAGGCTTAAAATCAGTGCAAATAAAAAGAAAAACAAATAAAAAAGGGTTCTTAGTAGGCGTTTATTGTTATACTTGTAGTTATACTTATATTTAGACATAAAACCATATGTCTTCTCCTGTTTAGTTTTCACACGACAATATACGCCTGCCTCTTTATGTGGGTTTTAGATACCCAATTTTTAAGCCACATTTCTCATTGGCTTAGTCCCCTTAATCTCAAATTCCAAAAAAAAAAAAATATAAATATATATATAAGTGAAGCGAATAAATTTTTTTAAAAGTTCTTTTAAAAAAATGTAATGGGTGGGCCGCCCATGGGCCCAAGTCACTTTTCAAATGAAAATGTCTTGCATAATCTTTTATCATTTTATTGACAAGGCGCAGTCGTCAGCGTCTCATTAAGCTCTTAAGAAGAAAAAAAACATATTTAAAAATTAATTTTTTTTTTTTCAGAAAAAGCACATTATTTAATAATACAGTTAACTAAATTTAATTTACTCTAACTTTCCTGCACGACTTTAACACAATTATTCTCTTGGTAGCAACAATGAAGATATCGAGTTCAAATTTAATATACATATTGGAAGTTTTCGCACACAGGTTGAAGCAGAAGCAGTAGAACGCAAGCTGAACGCAAATCCGTTTTTCTTAACATAAATTTGTGGGCTTTTGCTCGTTACTCAGAAATTATAAAACATTTTTACGTGCAAAAATAGAAAAAATGAAGAAAATTAAAAAAAAAACATTCTAGTTCAATTAACTATATTAGCAAATCAATGTGCAATTATTTATTCGACCTATAGTCATGTTCTCACAGACTTGTTCTTTACGTCTACTGCCAAATAAAATACTTAAATTGTTACTTTCTTTGAATCCGATTTGGTCAACGCGAAAACTATAGATTCGCGATTTTCGATTTTGATTGAATTTAGTTGTAACTACAGCGAAGACAGCGGGAGCAGCCGAACAAGCGAGAATGAGAATAAAATAAATACTGTAACAGCAGCAATAACAGTGTCTACACCAACTAAAACAACAACATAGCAATTGGTATTTCTAAATTTCAGTTGTATTGCGTCACCATTACGTTTATTTTGTAAAGGTTCCTGAAATCTACTTCACAAATTCTACTAAATTCTACTTCGCTAAATTGTTTTTTTTTCTTTTTTAAAGTGTGCTCGCTACGAATAAACTATAGCAGTAAAGTATATAATATAATTATCGTTGTAAGGCAAAAAGGAAAGAAGAATCTCAATAATTCATTTCTTTTTTTTTTACTGACGTGACATGGAGTGCTTATACACAACATGTCGCGCAAAAACAGGTCTGGAATCTGATAGATTCGTTTCTTGCTGGCTCTGTGAGCGCTTTGGTCATACAAAGTGTGCCGGTATTCTCGGCCGTGCTGCTGATGCAGTCTTTGACCCTTCTAAGGGCTTCAGATGGTCATATCCTGACTGTAGGAAGCGGAACATAGACTTCTACAAATTATTCTCGGAGACGAGAAATAGTTTCTCGGAATTGAACAAAAACCTCGCCTCCTTGTGGGAGAAATTTGAATTAATTAAGATAAGGTTCGATGAGTGTCGTTTCATTGAGCACTCATCTTCTTCCCAAGCTAGTAAAATCACTACTCGAAATGTAGCGCGTGGTACGTCACCACTAATTCCTCCTAAGTCCTCCTAGGTCAAGACTGACACCTGAAACATCGGTGGATAACAGAAAAAGCTATCTGGCGTCGAATGTCCCAACAGCCAATTTAAAGCGCGTTAGCATTTTCAAAATGGCTCATTCTCAATCTGGAGTAATCTAGTCTTTTAAAATGCTAATTCCGACTGAAAACAGTGATATGTTGTTAAATAAACAACTGTGGCCAGTAGGATCTTTAATTAAGGAATCTATCCCTCGAGATCGTCCCCGTAATACTAATACTAATGCAGTAACTCTTTCTCCTTCAATAAACTCACTGTTTCTTCAGGCTCATTATCTTTCATTTATCAAAATATTAGGGGCCTAAATTGAAAAATTCGGTCAACTTTCCTAAATTCAGTAAGCACGGAGTTTTTCTGTTTGGCCTTCACTGAAACCTGACTAAAACCCGATCTTCATTCGTTGGAACTTTTCCATAATTCTTTCCAAGTCTTCAGAAATGATCGAGTGAATCGCATTGGCGGTGGTGTATTAATTGCCATATTTCTCCATATACAAGCAGCAGGCTGCCCTCATGTGTGAAGTGGCCAAGCTGTCTAGTCCCACCGATTTGGTCGTTGCATTGGGTGACTTCAACTTACTTCAAGTCCCTTGGTGTAACAGTGATAATGCTGGCTGTTTGATCCCTACTTCAACATCGGATAGGGCTGCTGTGCTCTTTAATGAACTATATGATCATAACTTATTTCAATATAGCCGTACCACTAATTGTAATGGTAGACCGCTTGACCTCTGCTTTGCCAATTTTCTTGAGATTAATGTAAATCGTTGTCCACCTTTCAGTTTACCTGAGGATCCTTATCATCCATCGATGTGCATTTCCTTTCATCACAAGAATGATGGTTCGGTCAACTGCTTTAATGTGCCAAAGCAAACTTTTTCACAAAAATATTATGATTTTCATAAAATCAATATTGTATTGCTAAAAAATCACCTTTCAGCTATTGAAAGCTTATTGTCATCGTTCTACAATACATTAATCTAGCTATTGCTGCATCTGTTCCGATCAAGCAGTGCCGACCTCGAAGTAGACCTCCCCAGTGGTTTAATAAGACAATTAAATATTACAAGAATAGGAAAAACACGCTATTCAAAAAATATTCGAAAAGTAGCTCCGCGCCCGACTATTTCGCTTACTCGGTGGCAAGGCATAGATTTAACTCCCTCAACCATCTTTATTATTGCAGATACCTTCAGTTCACTAAATCCTCTCTGTTTGCTAATCCTAATTCAATTGTTAATTCAAAAAGAAAAATTTCCACACATCCCTCGCATGTTTCTTTCAATGGCTCTGATTCCTCGGATGATTTTGAAATCTCAAATCTGTTTGCTGAGTATTTCTGTCGAAGCTTTTCGTCTGCTAGCTTCGATTTATTAGCAAACTACCCCTATCCTATAACTAACTTGGTTTCCATACCTAATTTGGTCATTTCTGAAGATGACGTTCTCAAAGGGTTGAGCTCTCTAAAATACTGTTGTTTGCCTGGACTTGATGGAATTCCATCATGTATATTTAAATCTTGCGCCGCTGAGCTACGTGGCGTTATCTCTCACATTTTTAATCAGTCCTTGAATTTAGGTGCTTTCCCTTTGTGTTGGAAGAGTTGTTTTATCAACTATTCACAAATGTGGGAGTAGACAACTTGTTGAGAACTATAGAGGCATCGCTAAGTTGAGTGTCTTGCTTAAACTATTCGAGAGTATTGTGACTCAGCGTCTGGCTTTTTCCACCAAATCGTATATTTCTCCACTCCAACATGGCTTCCGAAAAGGAAGATCTACCGTCACCAATCTGTTAGAGTTTACTTGTCATGTTTTTAAGTCTTTTTCTAGTGGCTCTCGCATTGATGTCGTATACACTGATTTTAGCAAAGCGTTTGATTTGGTTAATCATAAATTACTTATCTTTAAACTTCAAGCCTCTGGCTTCACTTCCCCTTTAGTTAAATGGATAAGCTCTTATCTGCATAATAGGTCACTCAGTGTTTTGTTTAATTTCACCACCCCAAATGAATTCCCTGTTACGTCAGGCGTACCTCAAGGTAGCCACTTAGAACCCACTTTATTTAATCTATACATTAATGACGTGCCTTCAGCGATTAAATTCAGCCAGATCTTAAAGTATGCTGATGATGTGAAACTGTTTTCTTCCTTTTCCATAGAATCTCAATCTCAATCAGCTTCAAATTGACTTGAATAATTGGTTGCATGGTGTTCGTTGAATCATATGGCACTAAACCTAAATAAATGTAAGAAGCTTTCTTTCTCAAGAAGGAAGTCATTCATTACTCAGTATTTCATAGATTCGCACAAGTTGGTGGATGTTGAGTCATTCACAGATTTAGGCGTTCTCTTCGACCATAGGTTACGTTTCAACTTGCATATTGAGCTCTCGTTAAGCAAAGCTAGTTCCGCGCTTGGTTTTGTAAAGAAATGGTCCAAAGAGCTTGATGATCCGTATGTTACTAAAAGGTTGTACATGAGTTTGGTCTATACTTCAGTACGCTTCTGTTGTGTGGTATCCTTCATATAGGTGCTATGTAGATTCAATTGAATCTATACGAAAGCAATTCTTTCTGTTTGCTCTGAGGAAATTGGGTTGGGATTCGATTGCCTCCCCTCCCCCTATAAAAATAGGTTGCTTCTGTTGTCCTTACCGTCTCTTGAGAAACGTGGATTTATTCTTGGAATTTCCTTCGTAATCGAAGTAATAAATGGTGTTATTAACTCGTCGTCATTGCTTGGTGAAATAAGTTTCAATGTTCCTAACCCCTTCTCTAGGCATTTTACTTTGGTTAAACTTAGCCAATGTAAATATA
>JMRQ01005501.1:0-31779 GCA_000688715.1 Glossina pallidipes
TTTAATTTACGGTTGTCAGCACCCACAAATACCACAGGAACCATGACAAGTTCGCACAATGTGTTGCAAGTAACATTTTATGAAGCACAGGAAGCCGTTCAAGAGGATGGTGTGCTAAATATTTATACTTACGGCTGTCAGCACCCACAAATACCACAGGAACCATGACAAGTTCGCACAATGTGTTGCAAGTAACAATTTATGAACCACAGGAAGCCGTTGAAAAGGGATGTGCGCTGTACATTGCTTTTGAAAAGTAAAACAAACGGTTTCAGAAAATATATGGTCACGGCTGTCAGCACCCACAAGTACTAAAGGAAACTTCACAAGTTCGCACAATGCGCTGTAAGTAACATTTTATGAACCACAGGAAGCCGTTCAAAAGGGCGGTGTGCTAAATATTTATACTTACAGCTGCCAGCACCCACAAATACTACAGGAACCATGACAAGTTCACACAATGTGTTGCAAGTAACATAGGAAGCCGTTGAATAGGGATGTGTGCGTAATATTTAACTTACGGTTGTCAGCACCCACAAATACCACAGGAACCATGACAAGTTCGCACAATGTGTTGCAAGTAACAATTTATGAACCACAGGAAGCCGTTGAAAAGGGATGTGCGCTGTACATTGCTTTTGAAAAGTAAAACAAACGGTTTCAGAAAATATATGGTCACGGCTGTCAGCACCCACAAGTACTAAAGGAAACTTCACAAGTTCGCACAATGCGCTGTAAGTAACATTTTATGAACCACAGGAAGCCGTTCAAAAGGGCGGTGAGCTAAATATTTATACTTACGGCTGTCAGGACCCACAAATACCACAGGAACCATGACAAGTTCGCACAATGTGTTGCAAGTAACATTTTATGAAGCACAGGAAGCCGATCAAAAGCGGTGGTGTGTGTAATATTTATACTTACGGCTGTCAGTACCCACAAGTACTACAGGAACCATGACAAGTTCACACAATGTGTTGCAAGTAACCATGTATAAACCTCAGGAAGCTGTTGAATAGGGATGTGCGCTGTACATTGCTTTTGAAAAGTAAAACAAACGGTTTCAGAGAATATATGGTCACGACTGTCAGCACCCACAAGTACTAAAGGAAACTTCACAAGTTCGCACAATGTGCTGCAAGTAACATTTTTTGAACCACAGGAAGCAGTTCAAAAGATAGGTCTGCTAAATATTTATACTTACGGCTTTCAGCACCCACAAGAACTAAAGGAACCATGACAAGTTCGCACAATGTGCTGCAAGTAACATTCTATGAACCACAGGAAGACGTTCAAAAGGGCTGTTGGTTAAATATTTATACTTACGGCTGTCAGCGCCCACAAGTACTAAAGGAACCATGACTGCTTCGCACAATGTGCTGCAAGTAACATCTTATGAACCACAGGAAGCCGTTCAAAAGAGCGATGTTCCAAATATTTATACTTACGGCTGTCAGTACCCACAAGTGCTAAAGGAACCATGGTAAGTTCGCACAATGTGCTGTAGGTAACATTTTATGAACCACAGTAAACCGATCAAAAGGGCGGTGTGCTTACGTTTTTGGCAGAAAAGGAAAATTAATTTTTTTTTATATTTGACGACCCCCCCTTACGTTTTTGGCAAAAAATGAACATGGCACTTTTTTCGATTTACGACGATCTCCGCTTACGCTTTTGTCAAGAATGGAAATTCAATTTTTTCGATCTATGACAAACTCTCCTTCCATTTTTGGCAAAAAAATGAATATTTCATTATTTTTCTACTTAAAACGACTTGCGCTAACATTTCTGGCAAAAACGAAAACTTGATTTTTTTCGATCTATGACGATTACCCCTTACGTTTTTGCCAAAAAACGAATATTTCATATATTTCGACAATCTCACTTTCCCCCACCCACCCAACGTTTTTTGCAAAAAATGGATATTTCATTTCTTTCGATTTATGCCGACCTCCCGTTACGTTATTGGCAAAAAATGGAAATGTTATTTTCTTTTTCGATCTATGACGACTTCCCTTTTCATTTTTGGCAAAAAACGAAAATTCCATTTTTTTGGATTTATGGCGACCTCCCCTTACGTTTTTGACAAAAAACGATAATTTCATTTTTTGCGATCTCCGACCACCTCTCCTTACATTTTTGACAAAAAATGAAAATGTACTTTTTTTTCAATTTATGGCGTCCCTCCCACCCCTTACATTTTTGGCCAAATTCGAAATTTTATTTTTTTTTTTATATATGGCGCCCTTCACCCTCTTACGTTTTTGGCAGAAAACGAAAATTTCTTTTTTTTTCGATTTAAGACGTCCTCCGCTAACATTTTCTGGCAAAACCGAAAATTTGACTTTTTACGATCTATGATCCCCCACCCCTTACGTGAACAAATGAAAATTTCATTTTTTTCAATCAGCGACGATCCCCAACCCGTCAGATTTTTGGCAAAAAGTGTGAAATATATTGTTACGAATTTGCCTGCTCCTCAATACAGTTCGTATCACTAGACCGTGGATATTGAAAAGAAAATGCGCTTCAAGGTTTCGTTGTGTTCCTAAATGTAGGATTATTTACAATTTGTTCTTTATTTTGTTTTTAACGATACTTTCTGCTGCTCAACACAACTATTATTATTCTTTAGATGAATGTTCTCGTACGACTCGATGTTCTCTTCCTGGTTAATGTACGTTTCCGACTAAAAACTGCCTTCCACAAATAGTCCACTTATATACATTTTTACCAGCATGTTACGATTACCTTACTTCATGGCTTCATTTTTAATCCGCTAACCTGCTTTTCTGCTAATCGTTTTCCTTGGCCTGCAGCTGCATGACGCGCCGCGCATGTGCACCTGGGTTTTTCTCTATCGATTTCCCTGCTAATCTTCCTTCGTCGGCCGCTACCTGCATGACGCGCCGCGAATATGCCTAGGGAATTTATTACTTACGAAAATCGACTAGTAAGCATTAACTGGATTTGGGATTTTCGTAACAATACATCTTTTTTCTATTTATGACGACTCCCTACCGCTTACGTTTTTTGCAAAAAATAAATATTTCACTTCTCTCGATTTATGGCGACCTCCCCCTACGTTTTTGGCAGTAAAGGAAAATTTCATATTTTCGATTTATAATAAACTCCCCTCCCTCTCCCCCCAGTCAACGTTTTTGGCAAAAAAGGAAATTCCATTTTTTTCGATTTATGGCGACCTCTCCTTAAGTTTTTTGCAAAATATGAAAATTCCATTCCTTTCGATTTATGACGCTCCCCACCCTTTACGTTCTTGACACAAATCTAAATTTCAATTTTTTTCGATTTATGACGATCTCCCCTTACGTTTTTGACAAAAATCTTAATTTCTCCCACACCATAAGTTTTTAACAAAAAAGGATATTCCTTTTTATTCGATTTGTGGCGACCTCACCTTACATTTTTGGCAAAAACGAAAATTTCATTTTTTCGATTTATTGCGACACCACTTATGTTTTCGGCAAGAAAGCAAAATTTTTCGATTTATTGCGACCCCCCTTCCTCCCCTGCGTTTTTGCCAAATTATGGAAATTTTGTTAATTTCAAGTTATGACTACCCTCCTATCCCTTACGCTTTTGTCAAAAAACTGAAAATTCAATTTGTTCAATCTATGAAAAACTCCCCTTACATTTTTGGCAAAATACGAAAATTTCATTTTTTTCGATTAAGACGACGTTTTCTTACATTTTTGGCAAAAAGCGAAAATTTAAATTTGTAGTCGCATTAAGAGTCTGAAACGTCCAATAATAACAACCTAAAAATTCATTCACATAGCTGTCTGGATTACTATTTCATTCACATTCATATTTTCTGAATTCTTTTCTTTCGATTCAATTCCGCATTTGTAGCCGCGTTAAATGACTGAAATTTTACATAAAGGAATTTGGTTAGTGTGACCGAAAATCGACTTACGTAACTGAGATAGATTGCAAATGATTGCCACACACTTCCATAAAGCCGCTGGTGTTTGCTTAAGCATTTCTTCGATATGTGTAACTGCGCTAGGAGTATGAAATTATCCGCAACAAAGCCCTTGTCTTCGACGTTTATGACCGGGGTAGGAGACTGAAGCAGTTCGTAACAAACTTCCGAAAGTTCTTTTAGTAGTTACCAGCTTTGTTAATTTACGAACAACTACTCCTTCTGAATATGAAGACATCTTCAATACATTTTTCCTTTTCTTTTCGAACTTAGCGACCATTACAAAAAAAACCTGAAAATCTATGCATTATGCGGTATTACTTTTTCATTCACACATACATTTTGTGAATTCTACATATGCCTTTCGTCTATTTACAACATTTATAACCGCTTTAAGAGTCTGAAATTTCCCGTAGTAAAATCTTCAAAATTCATACCGGTAGCTGCCAGTATTACCATTCATTCATAGATTTTCGGTTTGTAAGTCGTTTTCAATTTCTGTTTTTCGTTTTTGGTTTACTTTGTAGCTGCGTTAGGGTTGTGCAATTTGCCAAATAAATACACCGATATTTGTAAAGGAAATTGGAAATAAAAACTCGGACGTGTCTTTGTTTTGTGGATGTTTCGCATGAATGAAAAAATGAATGAACCAACATATGAATGAATGAACGATTGACTGAATGAATAAATGGACCTCTGAATGGTTGAATGAAGGAATGTATGAATGGGTTAATGAATAAATGAATGAACAAACAAATGAATAAATGAACTAATGAGTAATGAACGAAAGATTGAATCCATGATTGAATGTCCAAGTGGATGCACTTGTAAACGAATGAAGCAATGAATGAATGAATGAATAAAAAAAGAACGAAAGAATGCAGTAATGAATGAATGAGTGAAAGATTGGACTGACTAATAAATGGAATGAAAGAATTAGAACATGAATGAATAAACGCATGAAGAAAAGAATAATTGATTGAATGAACGAATGAATAAATGAATAAACCAATGAATCAATGATAAAATGAGAGGAGTGAACGAAGGAATAAACGAATAAGTGAAAGAATAACAATATTGAACGAATGATGGATTGAATGTACGAATGAATGATTGAATAAATGAATGAATGAACGGATGTATGAATAAAGAAAGGAATACCCGAGTGAATAAATGTATGAAAGAAAAATGTATAAGTTAATGAATGAACGCACGAATGAATGAATGATTGTTTGTACGAATAAATTGATGAGCAAATAAAACAATCACTGAATGAATGAATGAATGAATGAGCGAGAGAATAAATGAGTGGAAGAATATATGAAAGAAAAAGTTAATAATTGGATGAATGAATTAATTAATTAATTAATGGACGAATGAATTAGAGAATAAATAAATTGGTAAGTAACTCAATGAATGCACGAATGGCTCTATAAATGAAGGCAGGGCGGAGAATTCATTACATCATTCATTAATTCACCTCTTCGTTCATAAATTTATCCATTCATTTATTCATTCCTTCATTCTCTCATACATATTCCCATTTATTTATTCATTTATTGATTCATTTATTCATTCATTCTTTCATTCATTCAATCATTCAATCGTTCTTTCATTACTTACTTCCTTAATTTGTGCAGGCGTTCATGAGTTCATTCATTTATTAACTCATACATAATCATTCATTCCTTCTCTCATTAAGTAATTAATTCATTCATTCACTGGTTGATTGGGTCGTTCATTCATTCATTCAAGCATTCATGCATACACTCATTCATACATTCATTCAGTCATCCAATATATAATTCACTCATTTAAACATTCAAGCATTTGTTCGTTCTTCTCATTTATTCATTCATTCTTTTATAGCTTCACGCACTCATTCATTCATTAATTCATTTCTTTTTCCATTCACACAATCGTTGTTACATTCGTTCATTCATTCAATCATTCATTCTTTCAATTATTCATTCTTTCATTCCTTAATTCATTCTTTTATTCATTTTCCCATTCATTCTCTCATTCATTCAATAATTCATTACTTCCTTCCTTCATTTATTCTTTCACGCATCCATTTATTCATCCACAAGTTCATTCATCCCTCCATTTATTTTTTCATTTATTGACTTATTGATTCATTCGTTCATTCATTTACTCAATCATTCATTCCCTCATTCAATCATTGATTCAATCATTCACTCATTTATTTAATAATTCATTCGTCCATATATTCGTTTATTCAGTCATTCAGTCATTCATTTTTTACTTCCTTCCCTCATTTGCTTTTTCACGCGTCCATTTATTTATCCACAAGTTCATTCATATCTTCCTTTAATCCTTCGCTCATTAATTAATAAATTCATTCATTCCTTGATTCATCTTTTATTCATTCATTCATTCGTTCGTTTATTAACAAATTCCTTCATTCATTCCTTGACATATTCATTCATTCATATATTATTCCTTTGTTCATTCATTCAATCATGCAATTATTCATTCTTACATTCATTCATTAATTCATTCAGTCATTCATTCAATCTTTCCTTCAATAATTCATTCTTGCATGCGTATAATCGTTATTTTCTTCCTTCATTTCTACAGGCATTAATGCGTTCATTCATTTATTTGATCATTCATTTATTCATTCAATCATTCACACATTTATTCATAAACTCGTTCACTCATTTATTCATTTATTCTTTCGCTCATTAATTAATTAATTCATTCATTCCCTGATTGATTGATTGATTCATTCCTTCTTTTACAAATTCACTTACTCATTTATTTATTTGCTCTTCCATCCATGAATTGATTACTTCACTCATTCATTCAATCATTCATTCATTTAATCATTCATTTATTCATTCGTGTTGTAAGTCACCAAAGTCACGCAGCTTGTTTTGGTCCTACACGTAGTTATAAGTTATTCTTATGCATTTAAAATACAATAAGTATATTGGTTTGCCACTCCCGTTAGGGACGCTATAGTAGTACGCACTGTATAAGTAAAAACGAAATGGATTGGGAATATCACATTTGAAATAACTTAGTTGACATACATCGGATATGATTAACTAACTGACTGGCAACGCCAATTCGTGCTCGAACGAAAGTATAGAGGTGTTCTAAAGGTCTTCTATTAGAATATGAATGAGTGTTGGAATTTCTTCTTATTGAGGTAAGGAGGCCTGAAATAGCCGCTGAGCTTACCCCAGCATCATTACTCGGTTAGTAATTTCTTTCTAAATAGACAAGGAAATATAACCAAATCTCACAGTGCTTTCATTTATTCATTTACTGATTCGTCCATTTTTTTATTCAATCGTTCGTACTTTCATTCATTCATTCCCTCTTTCTTTCAGTGAATGTATGTTCACTCATTCATTCATTCATTCACCCTTCTATTCATTTATTTATTCATTCATGCACTCACTCATTTAGTCATTCATTCATGCACTCACTCATTTATATATTCGTTCATTCATTCATTCATTCACTGATTGGGTGATTCATTCGTTCATTTGTTTGTACATTCAATCATACATTCACCCATTCATTCACACAATCACTCGTTTATTCGTTCATTCTCTGCTTTGCTTTTTTCCTTGAGTCGTTCGATTATTCAGACATTGCTTCATTGGGTCGTTAATTCATTTATTCCTTGATTCATATTTAATTTTCCACTGATTCGTTCGTTTATTCGTTTATTCATTCAATATATCAATCATATCTTCTTGCATGCATTCATATATTCATTCATTTATTTATTTATTCAATCATTCATTGATGATGAATGCATGAGTGAATGAGTACGTGAATGAATGCGTCAATAAGTGAATGAATTAATTAATTAATGAGAGAAGGAATAAACGAGTGAGTAAGTGAATGAAAGGAAAAGAGAATCAATGAACGATTGAACAATTGAATGAATTAATAAATAAATAAATGAACGCATAAATGAATGAATGAATAAGTAAATGGAGCAACGCAAGAATGCCTCTACAAAGGAAGGAAAAGGACGGAAGGAAGGAGTGAATGAACGAATGATAGAATGAATGAAGAAATGAATGAAAAGGTGAAATAATAAATAAATGAAAGCTTGAATGAATGAATTAATAATTTAACTAATGAGCGGATGAATATATGAGCGACTCAATATATGAAAGAAGTAACGAATGAATGAACGAACGTAATAATGAGTGAACTTCTTTCATTCGCTCATTCATTCATACATTCGGCCATTAATTAACTAATTAACCCATTCCTTCTTCTTTCATGCATTCTTTCATTCAACTATTCTTTCATCCATTCATTCGTTTACACATTCATTCGTACTTTCCTTTATTCGTTCATTCAATTACGCATTCCTTCATTCATTATCACACTCCATTATTCGTTCATTCATTCTCGCGCTCATTTACGCATACGTTGATTAATTCATTAATTAATGAGTTGATAAATTCATTCGTTCATTCATTCACTCATTCACGCATTCATTCAATCATTCGTTCATTCATTAATTTCTTCATTCGCTAATTAATTAATTCATTCATTCTTTCATTAATATTTCATTAATTCATATTTTCAGGTCTACACATTCATTCATTTGCTCATGCTTTCATTTACTCTTTCTTTCATTCATTCATTCGTTCTGTCATACATTCACTCACCCATTTATTCACTTGCTCATTTATTAATTACTTAATTCATTCTTTCATTTATTCATTCATTCGTTCATTCATTCATGCATTCTTTCATTCATGCATTCTTTCATTCATTCGTCCATAGATTCGTTCATTTACACATTCATTCATGCATTCTTTCATTCATTCGTCCATAGATTCGTTCATTTACACATTCATTCATTCTTTCTCAATCATTTATTCAGTTATTCACTTGCGCATTAATTCGTTCATTCTTTCTTTCATTACTTCTTTCATACATTCACTCACCCATTTATTCATTCCCTCATTAATTAATTCATTCATTAATGCAAGTACTTATTTATTTAATCATTCGTTGGGTAATTCATTATTTAATGAGTTATTCGAGACGTTCATTCACTTATTCATTCATGCATTCATACGTTCATTCATTTACGCATTCATTTATTTATTAACTCACTCGATTATTCGTTCATTTATTCGTTCGTTAATACTCTAATTATTTAATTCATCCATTCATTTAATTATTCATTAATTTATTCATTTATTCTTTCACTTCTTCGTTTATTCAATGACTCATTCGTTTGAACATTTATTCTTTCATTTACGCAATCGCTCATTCATTCAATTATTCATTAATTCATTGATTCCACCATTCATTCATTCACTCCTTTATTCGTTTATTCATTCGTTCCTTCTTTCATACTTTCACTCACCCGTTTATTCATTCGCTCATTAATTAATTAATTCATACATTCATGCATTCATTCATATATTTGTTCATTCATTCATTTATTCATTCATACATGGATTTATTCATATGTTCGTTCATTCGTTCATGCATTCATTAATTCGTGCGTTCAATCGTTCATTTATTCGCTCATTCATTCATATTTTTTTTCATTCATTCACGTATTTATAAATTCATATCATTCATTCAATCATTTATAAAAGCACTCGTTTATTCGTCTATTCATTCACGCAGTCATTTACTGATTCGTTCGCTAATGCTTTAATTACTTAATTCAATCATTCGTTCATTCATATATTCACTAATCCATTTATACATTCGCTCATTAATTAATAAATTCATTCATGCATTCATTCATTCACGGATTCTTTTACTCATTCATTCATTCATTTATTAGTTATTCTTTCATTCACTCACGTATTCATTCTGTCTTTAATTCACTAATTAATTTTATTTATTTATTTATTTACTTACTCATACATGAAATTCCACTAAGAAATTTAACAGTCGAATTCAAGTAATCTTATACTAATTATTTTAAAAACTAGTATACAATATATAGGAAGACGTTAAAACAGATTAATACAAACAAAGTAACTTACAATAATCATTCATGTATAAATAAATAAGAAAGATAGAAAAAAAAGAAAAAAAAGCATGTACTCAGCTTGTTGGGGTGCGTAGAAGATCAAGGTTGCAAGTGAACCCCTAAACCATTGCAAAGATGCATTAGCTTGGCAACCGACAACGTTAACAACATCATTTAGATATGGAAATAAGAAAAAATGAGAATTTAAGATTCCAAGTAAGTTTAAGTACGACATAGGTACATCGCGTGTATTATGAAAAGTTGCTTTCATAGACTTTAAAGAATCCGATATTGAGAATAAGTGATAGACATCATTTAGGTTCGAGTAAACAACTCTGAGCGGGCTAAACAGTTCATAATTGTGTTTACATTAACTAAGCTTAATAAAGATATAATTAATTAATCAATTCGTTCATTCATCTTAAAGTTCGGCTACTTTAAACTCCCGGACTCGATAGAGAAACTGAGTGCACTAATGAACTGTTGAATAACATATGTGAACTGTTAAAAACCAAATAAATATTTCCCGCTCCGTACCACCATCAAACGTTAGGAATGGTAGAAAGAAACCATGAGTTTACGACAGCGGTTAAACGTGTTGTCTATTGGGACAAATGGATATGCTACTACAGTTTTTCGTATAACACTACATCACACATAACCAAGAATTACACTCCACAAGAGTTCGTATTTGGAAAATTACCCCATTTGCCAAACAATAACATTCTAATCAATATCAAAAACTACAATTTGAATGAATACGCCAACGAGTTAAAGGCTAGACTGCGACATTCCTTAACAGCAGCTAAAAATCCCATAGAAACAAAGAAAAACAAACGAACCTTAAAAAGCTATTCTAAACACATCAAGCCTTTTCATTCAAATCAATCAAATTTCATTCCTAGAGTATGAGGATGTAGTCTGTATTAGCATAAGCAATTATGTTGTGTTATTAACGTAAGCATTCACATTTTTTGTTATTAGTATAAGCATTTATTTCATTTGACATAATTTTAATTTTCTACTAGCGTAAGCAGTACTTTCAATAATATTTTAGTACTTACAGTTACATTTATTGCAAAAATAATAAGAATCATGATTGGATTCAATCAAAGCGTGTTTTTAATAATATTGATTCACTTCGGGATAATTAATCTGCAAAACCAGGTACATCGCGACAACTCGCGAAAGTTAATTTACACAGTGAACAAATGGTTGGGTTCAGACACCAAATAATAAAATTACGGCAATTAATTATGTATTATGCTTCAAATTTAATTATGCTTGACGTGGTGATCTTGTCGCTTATCTGATGTCACTAAAAGCCCCGGATTTTATGACATGATTGCCTATTTGGTTATAACATAGCAATCTTGCAGTCAACGTTATATGTTCGTAGCATGTCGATCCTCCCATTCACACTTGTTATTGTTAACACTATTTCCGGTACAGTTAAGAGGCCTAGCGCCACATGAAGTATGTAAATTATTAAGTAAGCAAGCGACTGTTCCCTTACTAAAACCGCCCCTGATTCTTCACATTGATCTGCTGCTATTTTTTATCATCCCATCACAATGCCGCTATTACAACACCTACCCTTTGGACAAATTTCCTTTATGCATATATTAATTACTTATTTACTCTCATATATATATATATATATGCATTCACATTAATGTATTATAAAGATATATGTTTATTTGGAGAGCAAGAGTCTCCTGCTGTAAAACTCTTCCGTTGTATTTTCTATTCTGTTCGGCTTTAGACCGCCAAGACTTCGAACTTCTTTATTGCCAAATGAATCGGCCAGATCTAAGCTTTGCGAAAGTGCGAATTAAAGCAGCAGATTTTCATTCAGTGACCATTAAAAACAGGTGTTGAATGAATGTAGTTCTTTATTTGACTACCATCTTTTCAATTAATATTTAATTGCATATAAGAACTATTGCTATGGTTAAAAAAATATTTAATTTTGAAATGAGAAGATTAAAACAGTTGATATATATTGATCTTCATAATATTCGTTGAAAGCGTTCAACGTAAAAGCTCTGTCAGACACGATTCTATCAGGATTCCCAAACATTGATAACTGCTTTGTTAGTTTATCATTCACTTCATCAGAACCAGTGCTGCGAATAGGGTATAGCTAAACAAATTTAGGAAAAGCATCCGCAATTACAAATATGTAGTTGCTACGTTTTTCCGTCTGTCCCATCGGTCCTTTATGATCAACATGTTACGTTATCAAAGGTTTATGTGCCTTATCTATTGGATTTAATGAACAGTGTTTTTTGCTACTTTTACTTTCAGATAACTTTCGCAACTCGGTACGATTCTCTCCGCTTTCTTTTTTATGTTTGGAATACAAAATGTGTATTCACTTACATTTTTTTTTCATTATTGAAAAATTGCTTTCTCAATGTGCTTATTGGTTTAGATTGTCTCTTGCTTCATCCGAGACGATATTACGATGATTTCTTTAGTGGGATATTTATATAATGCATCATATTTTAAATAGAAGTCTCCATATGAATTACTTTCTGCTATTTTCTTCATTGTTTTCGCCCAATAGTCTAACTTTTGAGCTTGGGTTATACGATATTTTAATGAATCAAGAAATTCGGCTGAGAGCATCAACATGTCGCATTTTCCTGCCCGACCTAAGTAATTGTAAATCAATTGTAAAATCAATTTTTTTAAGAATCTTGAAACTCTTTCTTTTTAATATATAACAATTTTTATCTTAACCCTGATTACATAAACTTGCCACTATTTTAAAGCTTCAATAATTGCAAGAACTTGTAATCCATATGAATAATATTCTTGTTCGATTAAACTTGCCTTGCGACTCATATATTCGTAGGGATAAAATTGACGATCATCTGGATTCTTCTGTAGTAATACATCTCCATATCCACACATACTCCCGTCAGTATGTATTTGAGTCAATGCATAAGAGTTCTATAACGACAATACTGGAGCATCGACGAGAGTGTGTTTTAATTCTTCACACTCTAACTGCTCACTATCCCCTATTTTAAACATGTTGTCCTTACGTAACATGGTGTACGTAACATGTTTGCTTTGATGGCGTAATTATGTACAAGCCGTCTGAAATATGACGTAAGGCACTTTGGTATCGGTATTGTCTATATTAACAGTTCTTTTAAAATATTTTATCGTTTTCCAGTGGGTATTGCCAACACATTTAAAGTTTACCTTCTTATGTATTAAATTAACACCCTTTAGTTTGTTAAAAACGTCCTAACGTACTATTTATGTATTTCTGCCTGAATCGAAAGTTGGGAGAAATATTACTTCATTTATTTCTATTTCCCAATTTATAATTCTAATTTCTTTCACGAATAGGTAATAATATAGTACTATACAAGATTTGGTATTCTCACGCTTAATATTATGTTTAACTTGACTTTCAGTGGTTTTGTGACCTATACTTTTTCATTTAAAGCAAATGATATTTGTAAACTTCCAATGCTTTGCTAAGTGATCTCTTTCTTCTCATTTGAAGCATTTCTTTGCACCTTCACTGTCTGGAGTTTCTTTCGCTGGCACCGGTCTCAAAGTTGATGTTTTGTCTGCTGTGCTACGAGTTTTTTCATACACATTTAATTTCTCGTTTCGATTTTTTGTCAAATTTTTTTCCTGCGCTAAAATTTGTGTAAAATAAAAGAATGTGCTGAAAATCTTTAACAAAATTTTAACCTAAGAAAAAAAACTTTATAAAATTTAAATGTTCGCGAAAGAATATAAATTAGTAAAGGTACAAAAGAGATTAAATTTTCAGTTGACAGAGAAAAAATAAGTGAAGAAATTACTTTATGTTGAACAACAATAACACTTAAAAGTGCAGACAATGGAGCGTTGGGGCACTATGTGTTCATTACCCAAAATTAAAGTCATTTTGCCACAGTTGAAAAAAAGAAAAAAAATTTTCACGTAAGTTCGGTATTCTGCCAAGCTTGTTCCATTTTCCGGAGAATTGAAATATATGCATTAAAACTGTTTTTTTGATGAAAAATATATAAGTATTATAAACATATTACTTAACGCCATAGAACCTCTACACTTGGTAGCGTGTCTATTGCATTTGTCGTCTCATATTTGGTAGTAATATTAACAATGGCATCTACTGAGGGTCTTTGCTTGGTTTGTGCTAAAAATGTAACTATTTGTCCTAATGGCGTAATTTATGCTCTTCACGAGCAGGCACGTCGTCTTGGCTGTGCTCGTCTTTCGGAGAAGCTATTCACTTTCTACACTAATAACAGAATCGTCAAATGCACATGTACAAAGCATTAGATCGAGGTAGGGTTTTCTCAAAAATTAAAAATGGGTTCGCTTAATTGGAGTTTGGGAAAAAGTCTGTTGCATTTAGAGAAAAAGATATAGAACAGCACAATCGCAGCAAACCAGGAAATTAGTGAATTTCGAGTCGTGCAAACATTACTGGAGAGCGAGATGTCCACCTGTCTACCGCCTATTCAACAAGATGAGAACGATAGGAAAGCGAAATTGGCTAAAATGGAGAATTTACAAAATAAGAGTTTTTATAATTTTGTTGTTATAAAAAATTAAACAATTAAATAACTCTGTTCAAAAGGTAAGGGTAAATAAATATCACCGCTGCGTTGCTAACATTTTAAACTCTCATCAACGGTTTCGGAGCTACGATGCCTTTGCAAACGTGAACTTATCAAAGCAGATGTAGTAAGAGTTGCTGAATTTGATGTGGACGATTTTCGTAAAGATAAAGCTAGAAGAAGATGGCGAAAAAGTTGAACATATACAAAACCAATCGGATGCTGATTTAAAAGGCTCATCAAACAGCTGAAAACCCGTCGGCTATGACTACAAACTTTTCGCTTTTCAATATCGATTTGATTGTAAGACAAACTCAAATGATATGCATTCATAAGCCTGTATCTTATGTGACTTAAACTTTTTACATGCATTCATAAGCCTGTAACTTATGCGACTTAAATCTTTTATAGGGCTTACGTCGGTCAGGAAAAAAGTTTTAAGAAAACTCAAAACAATTGTAACAGGGATATAACCACTCTGAACTTCTTTACATATGAATTCTTTAAATAGGTTACATGTTCAGCGATTAATTTCATCACATTCCTAATTCCTGTGTTTTCAAAACCGTTAATTGAAATTTTAATACGATATTAACTTAATGCACTCGCTACGGTTTTAATAATCTTGCAAGACGTGAAAGCCAATTTTTTTCTTCATAAAAAAAAATAAGGAATTCTTTCAAGTTTTTCTATTTATAAATTTTCCTTTTTTTTTAATTTAACAAAATTCACTAATGAATATAAACTTAAATCAGAACTGCCTGAGTTGACAAAAATTGATTTCCTTTTCTTTTAAAAAGAAATAACAATCACCTACACATTATCCTACAGACCCTTCTATTAAGTTAAGCGACGTTTGTAAGGACCAAATTCACGCAACTTGCTTTGGTCCTACACGTAGTTAGAAGTTATTGACGAGGTAATTTAACGAGGTTAGGAATCTCATTTGTGACAGTTGGGAGGTCGTTGGTTTGAGTGAAATCTGGTGGAACAGTCATGTTTCTTCAAAATCGGATAAAATTCCGGGATATGGTTTGTGCCGAATAGACTCGAGTTTTCTGTTGTGCATGCGGAGTCGGTTAATGGGGTGATCAAAACTTAGTTTTCAAAAGAGAGGGATCAAGGGGTGAGGTACTAATTGGCATTGTTTACTTGCCGCGTGGTGATGTCTACTCCCTTAATTGCGCTGTCAGTGAAATTTTTATGAAATACGCTCGTGTTGTTATCATGGGGGCTCCAATTGCAGTTTATTTAATCCTTCGAAAGCCGGTTTGATGTCTTTATACCCATCACGATGTAAGGTGCAGCTCTACTTCCCTTCTTGGCTATTTTTTAACAGCTAATATAAAGATGTCAGCCTCTAGGTTATTCTTGTTGGCAGATACCTGTCACCATGCCTTCATTTACTTGGCTCTTATTCCTTGCTTGCTTAAGGTGGACGTATCTTCGGTATTTTACGATTATAACAGAGTAGATACTCGAGCACTGAGATCCAGAATTGCCGCACGTGACTTTTATACACTACTTTGATCAGAACAACGTTTCGAATAGTAACTTGGAGCTAATTCATAAGTTTAACTTAGACGCAAGGCTACTGTCAGCTGCGAGTCTTGGTTTAATTCTAATCAAATCAAATGGATGTCATCAATCATCATTTTCTCAACAAAATTGGCCAAACTTAAATGACTGTTGCGGGCTATTCTCCTTTCGGAGGAAAACCCAATGGAACTTGATAAAATCAAATGTCAGTTTTGGAAGAGATAAGATGGTCGTGGTATTATTGTCGCTGGATCTAACTAAAGCCTTTGATGGGTGCCGCATACACTTTTGATTCATAAACTGGTGCTGGACTTCAACATTTCTAAATTAGCTGCTCCTCTGACAGAATTCTACTTCTCGGATCGTTGCAATTTGTATCAAGTCTGAGCGGACGACGGTGCACAGTGGTGTGCTGCAGGACTCGACCCTTCACGATGCTTATGAAAGATTTGTTTAATGTTTTTAACCTAGCTTCGTGTAAGGTCTACGCATTTGCTGTTGATTTACATATTTTATTTGCGGGGAGTGTTGATAATTTGGGAAGATATCAAGCTGACATTGACTACCATTTGGACTGCTTTTCCTCTAGGGTGGCTTCAAATGAACTTGAAGTGAATTGGGTTGGAATATTTACGGCAATGTGTCGACTCCCGAATGTACATCTGAATGTTGCTGTAAGAGTAGGTGGTGCCAACATTTTACATTGTAAATGGCTTGAATTGTCTGGGGGTGATTATCTATAATATGTTACGCTTTGATGCACACATAAATTCCTGTGCTCTCAGGCCACTCTCCTACTTAGAAAGTTTTATTCTTTAACTGTCTATATGCCCATTCAAATCAAAATTAGATTGGTCATAGCATTAATATGTCACTAGAAGTTTATAATTCCACGAATACATCAAACCTGAAGAAATTAAACTTATTATGTAATCGAATATTTAGACATGTATTCTCGTTCAGGCAGTAAGGCTACATCTCGGACTATGTTCTAAGTTTTCTAGGTTGTTCGTTTGTTAATATTATTAAAGATAGACTTTTCCTTAAGGTCCACAACATTATCCTAGCATTTTTTTAATCTGTTTTCTCTTAATAGGTCAGTTCGCAATAACCTTCTGTTGATTCCTCGAATTTCGCACTCTGTGGGCAGAACCTTTCAGGTAAGAGTTATAAGAGTTTACAAATCCCTGTGTAGGAGGTGCGATAATTTAGATACTCTGACCTCACTGACAAACGTAGGTTTTAAACCTTCGCCGCTTATAATGAAATTAGCTAGTTACTTAGTATTGGTATTGAGCTGCGCTTATGATACGTGTTATTTCCTTCCACACAAGTCTAGTCACGTTCTTGGGTCCAGTTTCTTCTTTATTGTTTAATCTCTTTTATTTATTTTACTTTTTTGTTCTTTTTATCTTCAATTTTCCTTTCTTTTCCTTTATATTGTTTTAGAACACTTTATATTATTTTAATTTATTATTGCACCTATGGTAGACATTTTAAGCTATTATAATAAGGCTTAATGGCTTCGAGGTTACATAAGCGTCAATTAGCAAGTAAATAAAATAAACATTTAGCTTTGTGCAGAATGGGTTTGTTCTGCTTGGAGCAAGGAATAGCGCCCGAAAAATATTGAATTAAGCTTTCTTCGCCTTCATCTCCACGAAAGTATACAGATATTCTCGGTAGCCTCTTTGCCCATTTTCTTGCGATCTTGCAGCATCTGCGCCCGGCAATTTTTTCCCGGATTTTTTAATAAGAACCTTCATCAGTAGTGCGCAGCTTTTTAAAACTTGTGGAGAACGAATGAATTTCAATAATTGTGTGACATGTATGAAATTTTGCAAGCCATTCCAATTGTCTGTTTTTACAATATCTTTAAAATATGACATCCACTTTAGTGTGGTCGGATCCGTTAAATGACATTAATGAATCCACAATAACTATTAATGTGAAATAAGTTGCCTTTTCGTTCGGATTATTGTACAATTCTTAATTGGAAATCTTTAGGTTGATGTAATATGTATGTATAGGTTTATTTATTATGTGTATTCTTCCTTTGTATGTTTATATTTATATAAAAGGTATATGTACCTATATATCTATATATGTACATTCTATTTACGTACACTTACTTGTGACGACACTTAAATATATCAAAATATGTATATTATGGTATTATGGTTCCACCATAATTCATTGTTTACCCTCAAGCATTATTTTTGAATTGTAGGCCTTCACTATAACTCTCCTCATTTTGCTAACATAAACGTTTTTGTTTTACCAGCGTAAATAGTTTTATTATTTCAGCAGAAGCATATCCTTATACTTAACATTGTGCCAAAGTAAGTATATTATTAAACTTATGGTAGTATATAAAAACGAGATCATAAAGATCAATTCATTATTCACATTTTGATTCAACAATCAAAACGATTTTAATCTTGTCTTCCAAGTACACGGCCAGGTACTCCTCGACTTTATTCGCGAAACCAAAGATGCGATTTGCGTGAATGGAAACACTTTAAGACATCAAAGTAGAAAGTAGAAATAATCGGGAAATATTCCTTTCAGTTTGTTACACATTGCAATACATTTACTTACAAGTACTTCATATATCTGTTGATATATACGTGTACATGTTCATATATTCACAAACATATACGTACACTCCGTTACGCCTACCTAACAGCTTATATACGTTTATTTTACACATACTTATCCATGTAGTTATGTACTTAATTCGGCAGACTTGTCAATGTTCGTGGACATAAATATACACCCACCTTACGCACTCGTCTACATATGCACTGGCTGATACTACTGTACTTCAATTACACATAATTCCGGAGTGCCGGAATATGTAAACAGGTAGAGTTACGTATACATATATACAGTGAGTCTCATTAATATTGAGTTTTTTCGCTCGACAAAAACGTTTGTTAAACTTAGTCCATAAAATTATCTTTTACTGTTTTGTACTGCTAGGGAATACATAGTAAAATAGAAAAAAACAAAACTTTATTCCAGTAGTCAAGAAAATTATATAACTTCAAAAACATAGTGTCATTAACATTGGGTTTTTTTCATCTAAGGAAGGATAAAAAGAAAACACAGAATATTATTAAACATTAATATTTGGTGGGGTATCCTTTTTTCTTAATAACGTCATCCGAACGTTTTGACAGATTTTGACCAATTTTTCTCGTGTAGGAATCAAATAACATACACCATACTTCTTATAGTCTATTATAGGGATTATTCGCATACGACTGTTTAGATCATCCCACATATTTTTGATTGGGTTCATGCCCATCATTGTGATTCTTCCTCTACTATCACCGTCGGCCATATTGTGAGGAAGTGATAGAAAAATAAGAGGAGACTGAAAAGGAGCGAGATCACCCCAGATGAGAGTTGTTGCCGCTGACGGCGGAGATATATGTCGCATGTTAGACTAGTTATCGTTATATTACGCGAATAAATTCGGCTTACTACGTGAACCAAGAAGAATATTTCAATGGCGTTACAGTACAGCGGCGAAACATGTACCAGCGCAAACAAATGTCTAGTGATGTGGACCCTGGCGATGTCTGAGCACACTCGCAAAATACCAGGTATTAAGATACCACGTTACAATATTTTTCGATTTGTATATGCATTGTTAAATATCTGCATCAACATGTCTATCTATTTATATCTACAGTCCTATTTAGAAAGAAACATCTTTCCAAAAACATTTCTTTTATGCATTCTTTATGTTCGTAAGTGTACTTTGTTTATACACACCCATACGGTGGTGGGTCATAAACGCAACGCGCGACCACAGATGTTTTTTGAGCTACCCAGCGACAGTCAAAAGAAAAGGTAAGTACTCTTATTATTATTTTAGAACGTTGATGGATGGTTAAACAACCATCCTGCAATAGGAGGCCAATCAGCCTTCCCTCTGAGAGATAATCCTTCAGTTATCTGGCGTGGCTTTACGCTGAACAATAAGTGCGTCCTGTTACAGGCTAGGAGTTTAAGTTCATTTTGGTCGTTTTTTTACCGGAATTTATTTATTGTGAAAAATTTGTATCGTATAAAAAAATGGGTTTCGGGTTAATGCTGACACCACCCCCGCCCCGTTACAATTATGGCAAGTATGGGAAGGACATTCTAGGCCGCACCGTTAAGTTGGTGGGTGTAGGATCGGTCGAGAAGAACTCCTGGCTAATGCTTGGAATGGCACTGAACGCTAATCTTATAAGGGCTAGCGTCAACCCACTGCATGGCCTTGCAAAGACAACCATCGGGTCCTAACAGCAACTACACCAGAGAACCCCTTCTCAGTTGGGGCCCAATCAAAATTGAAATGAAGTCTCTAAAAAACAATACATCACAACAGGTACTAGGGGTTACGCTGGCGCTTTGAGCGAAGAGAACCCCTTCAAAGTGAGTGGAAGAACAGTGAGGTCGCCAGTAGGCGTGCAAATGCAACCTCATCTCGGACAAACGCTCCCCGAGAAGTCAAACCACACACCAGTAGATGGGGATAACGTGGCAGCCTTCATGCTACTGGGCGGCTACATAAAAGATTTGGTGGTGATGCTGCAGGAAAATGACGGAAAACGGCGGCACATAAACCAACAAATGCGTGACACTATAGAGGGCATCAAAACGAACTGTGAAATATGCCGGCTTGAAAAGGACGCCGCAAGCACTAGTCGCAAGGAGACTATTGATAAGAGTCTCAAAACTTCGCCGCGCACATACGCGCAAAAGATGATGGAGCGGAGTGACGCTAGATCGCAAACCACGCCGCTACAAAAGGCAAGCGGGGCGAAGCGAGCGCAGCCGATGGCGCGTAAACGTAAGCAGCCCGTGGATGTGGACACGCCGACCGCCAAACGTCGTAACGTATTCACCATGCCGGGGACTACCGAACAGCACGCGGCAGACGTACCTGACGGCCATCACCCACCGAAGGACGCGAAGTGGGTAAAAGTCAGAGCGAAACCGAAGAAGAAAAGAAAGGCAGATCGGCCAAATAGACCTCTTAAGGATAGACCCGATGCTATTCTTATAGCAGCTAAAAGCGGGCTCTCCTATGCGGATATGCTCCGTAAGGTTAAAGGTGAACCGCAATTAAGTCAGTTTGATGAGGCGGTGCAAAACATAAGAAGAACGCACAAAGACAAGCGTCTACTGCAATTAAACCAAAGCGGAGGGAGGCCAGAAGAGCTGAGAGTGGCAGTGGAATTCTTTTTAGGAGAAAAGGCAGAAATCATGTGTCTGAAGCAACGCAAAGTGGTCGAGTGCAAGGACATCGACAAAGTCACCACAAAGGAGGACATAAGCAACGCGCTTAAGTTCCAATATGGAGTGACAACCGCAGAAGTGGTTAACTTGAGGAAGGCACATAGCGGAACGCAGACGACGCTCATTACCGTACAGCAGGAAGAAGACACTGAACTATTCGCAGGTGGAAAGTTGCTCATAGGCTGAGTGATCTGTAGGATCAGAGAGCGCATATCTTTGTTGAGACGCTTCCGATGCCTGGAGCTTGGGCACATGGCGAAGCAATGCGCAAGCGCATCCGCCCGATCAAAGGCTTATCGGAGGCGTGGGGAAGAAGGCCATATTGCGAAAAGCTGAGCTAAGGAGGGTTCTTGCATGTTTTGCAGGGGGACGCCGAATAAGGACGCAAAGCACGTGGAAGCGGCAAATGTTCACTGCTCTAGGAGGCACTGGCTACTAAAACGCGGAAATGAGATTAATGCAGATTAATTTTAATCTCGGCGAAGCAACTCATGACCTTCGGCAGACGGTTGTTGAGAAAGAGGAGGACATGGTGCTATAGAGCGAACCATATCGAAGGGCAGGGCAGCGTATCTGGGTAACCGATTTGTCCAAAAAATCAGCAATTTGGGCGCCCGCATCTATCGCACTTTTGGATGTGGACTGCCAGCACAGGGGATTCGTTATGACGCCAGTTAAATATTTATGCTGCTACAGTTGCTACGCTCTTCCTGGCTGGACACACGGCATTCCAGGGCATGCTAGACGAACTCGTGGAAGATGCCCGTGAGAAACCGTCAGTCATAATTGCGGGGAATTTCAATGCTTGGGCTTTCAAGTGAGGCCTGCAATGCGAGAGGAAGCAGCATATTGGAGGCATTCGCCGTGCTGAAGGTATCTTTTCTGAACGATGGGCAGAGGGGTACGTTTCGAAAGGTAGGAAGGTGGTCGAAAATAGACCTCACTCTTGTTGGCGACGGTCTAGTGTCGAGATGCAAGTGGTCGTTGACCGAAGAGTATGCAAACAGCAATCATCACGCCATCTTCCTCGACAGACAAACCAAAGAGAACAGAGGAAATAGGTGGAACAAAACTACCGGGCCGTAGTGGAGAGATTCATCCTTCGATGAGGACGTCTTTAACATCATTATGGACTCCTACGAGAGGGGTGAAGGCACGGCTGGCCAATTCTAGCGAAACGTGACAAAGATGCTTGTAGAAGCATGCGACGCGGCCATGCCTCGAAGAAGAAATATAGGCAGAAAAAAATCTTCGTGTTATTGGTGGACAGATTAGATGGTGTCGTTGCGAGCGAACTGCCTGAAAGCCCCACGAAAATTGCAGCGTTTGAGGGGAAGGGCAAACTTTAATGAACTGCTCACACTCTACAGAGACTTGCGCAATGACATAAAGAAAGCCAAAAACGCTAGGAGAAGAAAAAGCTTTGATGGAATATGCCACGATGCCAATACTAATCCGTCAGGAACGGAATATAAAGTCGTCGTGAAGAAGATCAAAGGGCAGAAAACGCCACAAATCACGTGCCCGCACACGCTTCGGCGGATAGTAACAACACTTTTTCCGCAGAGGCCGCCGTACGCGTTGGTAGATCTCCAGGACAGAGAAGATGAAGCAATACCGGCAATTACTGCGAGCGAACTTTTAAGCGCCCACAAAACGATTGGGGACAAGAAAACTTCTAGACCAGACGGAATCCCAAACAAGGCCTTAAAGGCAGCGATAGGTAGGAGGCCAGACGTCTTCATGATGATGGTGCAAAAGTGTCTGTGTGAAAGGACATCCCTAGACGAATGGAAGTTCCAAATGTTGGTCCTCATTCCGAAGGCCAATAAACCACTGAATGAGCCATCGTCATACCGACCCATCTGCCTTTTAGATACAATGGGCAAGGTATTGGAGAGACTCATATACGAACACCTGCTGGTCGTGGCTAGATGAGATGGGGCTAGAGCTAGCCGAGCATAAAACTGAGGCGGTTCTAAGAAGCAGCCGGAAGCGCGTGGAAACATGCTCCATACGACTCGGGCAGAACACGGTGCAGTCATCTCCTGCCATGAAATACCTTGAAGTAATGCTCGACCATCGACGCAACTTTAAGTACCACGTTGAGTAAGCGGTTGAGAAAGCTGCAGGAACCCAATCGTCGTTAACAAGGATCATGCCAAATATTGGAGGCCCGAACTCCACCAATCCAAATGTAATAGCCACGGTGATAACTTCGGTGATAATGTACGGAAGCCCAGTTTTGGCCGGTGCACTGACAGTGAAGGCAGAGTATCGAGAGCTGGCGGCAATATATCGTCTTAGTGCGCTAAGGCAGATATGCGGATTCCGGACAGTGTCGGAAGATGCTGCCCTGGTGATTGCTGCCACCACGCTAATCGACATCTTGGCGGACGAAATGAGGCGCATCCACGAAAGGCGCCGCATCAACGCCCCCCCAGAGTGCTGAAAGAACTACGGCGGCTTGAAAGACAGCGGGTGGAGAGCAGAGCGTGCGGAAGCCAATAGCGTATTCCACTGAAGTCCCACAATCGCAAGCGTGCTAATGAAAACTAGCTTCCGGGAAGTAATACCTCAAGGTGGTCCTTCGGGGGTGAATGGTAGAAGAAGCGTTTGGGGGGTAGTTTTTAGTACGGAAGCGCCATGGATGGTGAATCGTGCATGCAGCTACTAAGAACCAGCGATATCTCTTGAAGATTTTCTACCTCCAGCTCGCTGAGCAAAAAAAAAGCGCTCACATCATTAACTACCCACGTCCAGCGATATCTAATAAGCCTTACGTTTCCTCTTTACCCTACACTTGAGTTTACAAAAAATAAAGTAAAAAAAATACTTATTCTTCAAGCCTGCTAAGCACTCTTTATCAAACCCTATTTTCCCAGAAACAACGGATTATGCGTTCAAAAGTACGAACGATCGCATATCACCACATGCGTAACTTTTCAATTGCACATTTTCATATTACGGTCACAAAAAATGTCCTTCGATAAATCTTTTCTTCATTATACACATCTAAATGAACAAACGAAAAACGATTCCTTCAAGGACATACATTATTTATTATTCTGATAAGAAAAATAAGAAACACGATCGTGCATACAGATTTCTAGACAAATTTCCAAAAAGAAAAAAGTAAAGTACACTCTGGGTGGTGCGACTATTTCACCATATTGCATTTCAGATCCTTGCTCATTTCCATTTTTATTATCAGTATTTCCATTCATATAAATATCCCGCTGAGAATGGTGAGTGCATTATAAACGATAAAAAATATCAAATGGTATTTCATTCATTACTTTATGACCACACTTCAAAGTATTTATAGAGAAAAAAAAACAGATGGAATTTTACAGGTAACACTTGAAGGTAACATTTCTGTTCTATAAAACGAGAGTTTTCTCTATAGTTATCTTTAAAAATACTAAAACCCCCAAGTCGGTTAATGAGACAGAAAAAGTAGATACAAGAAAAAAATTATAAACTGAATTTCGGTTAGTTTTTTCAAACTCGTCGTTGGAAAAAGAATTACGTGGTCAATATTAGCAAAAAGAAAAAAACAAAAGACATGGTAAGAAATAAGAACAAAAGAAATATTTTTTATATAATTTATTCTAAAAATCTTATAATTTTTTAAAATGTTTTAAATACACCCTTCTGCATACTCTTAATGACGCCTTGAAAACATCAGGACTGTACAGGCTGTACAAAGATTGATGAGTTATCAATTGACACAGCCTATAAAATAGTCGGATGTAAAGCAAAAGCAACACAATATGGAGAGAAAATTATTTGGAATCACTAAAGAAAAAGCTACCGTGGATATTTCGTTCGAAGCGCCTTAATCAATTATTGCCATCCAAGAATCCGTACAAACAGTTAAAAGAAAATAATATTCAATCTTTCGGAGAAGAGATAAGTTTAAAGCTAACGCACCTTTTTTTGAGTTTATTTCAAATGAAAATAAAAAATTTGATCTAAAATGAAATTTTGATTTATTTTATTAAAAATTGTTTTCTACATAGTTTGAGTATTTTCTTATTATTAAAACTGTAGTCAGTTTTACTAAATTGTTTGAGATAAGCAAGGCATAATGTCCGCAAGTCCTTCTTCTTCAATGATCGTTGACGATATGAATCGAAATATTCCGCTCCTAACTTGGAATTAAAATAAAAGGCCACCCAATGCTCGCCTGGCTGATTAGAGTAGTTTGTATTTGCTATTATAATAGCTGGTTTAGATCTCACTTTTCGTGCTAAATTATTAACTGGGAAAACACCTTGAATTACTTCTTTGTAGATTGATTTGCCTTAAGTACTTGATCTATTTGTATCGTAGACATTTTAAAGCATAATTTTCACGGCTCGGTTTTTATCTATCTCTAACATCGAATCATACTGGCAGTAAACTACGCAAGTTACAGCTGATATTAATGCCCGAGCGAGTTTGCCTTCGCAGCAGCTATCATCAAAAAGTTTCTTATTTATATGAAAACCACGATCTGAGTGATTAATTCCAGATGATTTGAATAGCATGCTATAAGTTCTGGTTGATCTTAATTTTTCTGCGGAATAATCGAATTCAAGTGGTTAAGCGGGTATTAAACACCATGAACTGACAAAGTAAAACTTTGCAAATAAAACTGCTCGAACTTGAAAGCATCCGTTGTTCGATCGCCTGAATAAACGCTATTGTAAATTCAACAAAGAAAAGGCAAAAATTTGGAAGTTGTCCTATGACAACACTGTCTAATGATAGGATATGGTTTCCAGGATACTGAGTGAATGTTAAATGGATATAAAGTTGTTTTCGTTTGTAATATGTTATGATGAGTAACCAGTATTCCTGGATTAATAGTTATGTGATTTATAAACAATTGTGCTTTCAATTTGTTAAGTTGCGTTTCCTTAATAGGATTTTGCATTAAATAAAATGATGATTTTTCCAAATTAAATATAATGCGCAATTCAACATTATTTAGCAAGCGTTTAGGTTGATTAAAAATATCTCCATGCAGCTTTCCAAATAATCCAACTTTGTTACTCTTATTAAACAATTTGGTTAATTGTTTTTTACCATCATGACACATTTCACCCGAGCAGTAATCTGGATACCATGCAGAACATGGTAAATTAGTTCGACTTGCATCAGTGCCATAATTAAGTAGAGTTTTACGTTATTTAAATATACGGATAAGCCTCGAAACATAGAATGCAGAAGTTTATTAACGACGCTACACTTGTCGTAATTAACATCAGAATTATCTTAATTCCTCCATTGAACAACCAACTTTAAATAAACGCTGCAAAGATCTCGATATGTATCGCCATTACCAAGACAAAGAAATTCTAAGGATATAGGATAAGGATTATGTGAGACTTCTTCTGTGTTTAGACTGCTATTTTGTGTAGGATGAGGTGCAACTAAATCTAACTCGCTTTTCATACATTCTATATGAGTGTTCGTAGATTCTAAGCAAATGTGTTTTTTACTTCGTCATGTAGATTGAATTTTTTCGTGCGTTTCGCGTTAGATTTCTTTTGTGACTGACGTCTTTTCCTTTTGACGTCTTTACTATTTTTGCCAGAGCCTCTTTGAAGTTTAGATGATATCTTGTTGACAACTTTTTCTATTAAATTACTTAAAGCCTTGTTGCTTTGCTCTACCAAAATGTGCGAAAATTATATTTGGAAGCGTCTGCACTAACTATGAGTATAGAGATGTGCTTTATAGCAGCAATTTCAAGGCTGTAGTACTCTAGACTGTTGAATCCAAACCCTTGCTTTTTCCATTAAACGACAGAATTCGAAGACATCTTAAAATTTTATCTCCAACGCAACGAGGTTTTATAATATCAGTATAACTAAATAATGGTGAACATTCCTGCGAATTGAATTTTCTTTTAATATAAGTATTTAATTCTTGTTTAATTTTGATCGACTTGTTATATTTTGAAAGGGAGACATTGTTGAATGTGGTAACAGCTTTCTATCAATAAATTCCGCTGAATATTTTTCATGCATCATTGCGTGTTATGCACTTGGGTGCAACAAAGTTATTTTATCAGGCTTCGGCTTAAATTTATTGAACGTTGTCTAACAATTTTCCGATGACTCTGCTTAATAATGATGATAAGATTATAGGTAAAAAGCCACCACCTTCCTGCACAAGAACATTTTTTTTAGACTTTATGGTTGCCTTTGGTCTCGAGATGAACCTAACTTCTTCTTTATACCGTTTTAAAGCCCCCAAATCATTATTTTTTACCATAGTGTTTCCAGTTATTGTGTTTAAGATAATCTCAGTCAAAGCTTTAATTAATTCATCATCAACACAGTTGAGTATAGCTTTCCTGAATTTGCTATTATTGGTTTTGAGGATATGCAGCATATGTTTCTTGTTTTTCAGTAGGTTTGAACTCTTTTTTTAAGATAATTTTCTCTGGAAGATTTTTAAAAAATGTAGTTTGGCTGACCCTGATGATCCATTAATTAGCATAGTAAACGGATGGTAAAACTGATAAAGCATGTTGCCCTGTTAATTATAAACCAGAGAATAAACTAGAACTTCATGGAATGAATCATTTTATAAATATTTGTTTATTTAATCTTAAATAATAACTTTAACGGCGTTTGAGTTTTTTTCAAGATAGATAAAAAGTTTATATAAATTGTTGATCTAAATTTAAAATCATTGCGATGATGTGGGCAGTTAGTAAAATAATTAGGTAGTTTTTTCAAAGATATTTGAGTGTCCACGAATATCACTTTTGATTTTAAATATTATTAAAGAAATTCTTGTTTTTCTCTTCCCACGTCTAAAACATACTCATAATTATTCAAGGGTGATAATATGTCACCTAAGCAGGAATAGCCTATTGTGCCATCCCATCATTTTAAACCATGAACAAATTTAGCACAAGAATGATTTTTGATGACCTTTATTCATCTCATTTAAATCCTTTTCACCGAACGGCGATCTAAGTAAAAAGTAGTTAGCTACAACAGAACTTGCGCTCATATATGCTAAATCTTTAACAAAAATTTGTTTCCGATTTCCATGGCAATATTGGAAATCAAAACGAGGGAACATACTTTTAGTTACGATTGACATAGTTTGATGATTTACTGATAAATACCGAGCTGATTTTATGTAGTCTTTGAGTTTAGGTTCTAAATGAACTCACATCACTTTCAGTACTAGTTGTGTCGTTTCAATAAATGGATCGAATATCGCCAAGTGCTCAGAAAACTCCGCGTTTACCAAAAAGAAATCAAGACCATCAATCAATATTTGGTTTGGAATATTTCATTAGTTTAAAAACCAAAATCAAATGTGGTTTTTCACTTTCAAAAAACTGTAGACTACTTTTATGGCTGCAAGATAATATAGGTAATTTTATTGATTTCACCCGGGAATGGATTCGTTTAATGGCATATAAGGAATACATACAACTAAGATTGGATCACTTTACATAGACTTTATAGAACCTGAGAGAATTCTAGATCATGCAACTCTAGTCAACATTGTGTGTAATTTTAAATATAAGCGAGATGGATAATGTCTTTTGATTATTAATCAATAAGGACATGGAATAAAACTCCATGCTAAAACGTGGAGATTAATAACTATATAATAATAATAATAATTTTTATCAATATTCCTATGTTGAAATATTATCTTACAAAAGCAAATTTCGTTCTTTTATTACAACCATTTTTTACCAAAGTAAGTGGAATTAAATAACACTGATCCGCCTGAGTGGCCGAGTAGGCAAGAGTCTCGACTAGCAATTCAATGGTCGTGGGTTCAAACCTCAAGTGCGGTAGAGTTTTTAATAATAAAAATAATAATAATATTAATAAAAAAAAAATAAATAAATAAATAAATAAAAGCCGAAAGCCTTAGATGCTAGTGCTTTAAGACTTTAGTCTTAGAATTTATTCTCTGGCTAAATTTATATAATAATAATAATAATAATAAATAACACTGATGTTCAATTCGCTGATATGTCCATATCTATCGACCCTGATGTTGAGATTGATGTGAATGAATTTTGTCGAAGGATGTCAAACAAGCTTAGGAAGGATATGAAGATTCATAAGCTACATTTGAGAATTATAAAAAAATAAATGTCTAAAAATTAGTAAAATTTAAGTTTTTAATGAGATTTACAAACAAGCCAGAAAAAATTTTGTTCGAAGGCGATTCTCACAAAAAGGAATTAATGATGCATCACAAATAGATTTAGTTGAATTAATTCCATTTCATAAGCTAAATAACAGCTAAAAATACCTTTTGATTGGAATTGACGTATTTTCTAGTTATACTTTCGCGCAACCAGTAAAATCTAAAACTTCTTTGGATATAGTTAAAACTGGGAGACAGGTATTACAAAGAAGGAATACATCTCCAAGAAATATTCAGACTGATCAGGAAAAGGAATTTTTCAATAAAGACTTTAAAGAAAGACACACACACTGATATGAAAGTCTTCATATGCCAATTTAATAGAACATTAAAAAACTTAATGCGGAAAATGTTTAGTATGAACGGTAATTACAAATGGATAAACAACCTGCAAACATTACTAGCCAAATACAATAATGAGTATCACAGAATAATAAAAATGAAACCAAATGAACCAAATGAAGTCAATAAACATAACGAGGAGCAGATATTACAAAGTGTACATAATTTCCCTAAAACATTTCCAAGATCATACTTTAAAGTTGGGGATTATGTTAGAATTAAAAAATTTAAAGGAGTATTTTTTAAAGCCTATAAACCGAACTGAACAACCGAAATATTTCAGATCAGTAAAATAAAAATTACGAATCCTGTTAGTTAGATTCTAAAGGATGTAACGGCGACAACTTCTTCTCCATACTTTTAGACTTGGTTACTGGTTCCGCTAATGGAAGTACACTTTTCACTTTGGTGCAACCTTACTTATGGCGGTGTAAAACGTTGAACCCAAATCACAAAACTGTCCTGATGTATGGCTTCGCATGCATTGTGTTTTGAATAAAACAAGAATGATATTGCTTATTCCACTATATGCAAACCTTTTGGTTCCTTTGTCGTCCTTGCTGGGCCAACCACTTTCCGTGTACCCTTGGAAGGTATCAATTCATATGCATTTATGGTGAAGTCTTTGTTATTCTGTCCAAACCGATTCATGTCGCAGTTGGTTATCAAATATTTCAATACAGAAAAGTCAATCCGAATGATTCGAAATTTAATGCCCATCTCGTGAATACTTCCGATTTTATAATAGCTCGTGTGAGTTAATCTGCGTAATTCTTCTCCCAATAGTTTGTCAAACTTGCAAGCGACAGCCAATAATATGCACCATTTAAAACAGTAGAAATCCGCATTTTTCACATTAATTGTAGCCTTTTCAGTGTATATACTAATTGGCAATATTACATGTGAACCACAGAAATCGACCCCCACTTGCAAATAGTTAATTCTCACAATTTAAATTCTGATATCACCCAATCGCTGTTGCTTTCCTGGTATTCTTCAACTGCTTTTTTAAGCTCGCAAAAAAACTCGTCAATCTTATCGTGCATTTCACTGTTTTCTCTTGCAGCAACGAATTCCGTTAAGAAGTATTTCCTATTTATCACCATTTCTGTTTTCAAGCCTTTGACGTAGTGCCCAAAAAGCTTCAAATTGAACTTTACAGAGCCAAATTCATTTAATTTGGCTTGAATTTGCTCGTGTATATATGTGCGGATATCATCTAAAAGTTTGTTTATTGATATCTCATCCCTCGAATTGCTGACGATTTTGTATTGAGACCCATTTTCCGATGTCGATGGAGATGTGATCAATGCATTTTATTTTAAGAGCTGCTTCCTCTTTGTGCTTGTTGGTTCTCAAATGGTTTTTATATTTTGTCTGCATCAAAAAACCTGGGCAGGACTCGAAATCCACCTCACTGGCAGGAACTTTCGTTTTGGTATTAGCTTCAAAACCTCTTTTACGCTTAGCGGCGCTGCTTGTGAACGGTCCCTCGTTCATAATGGAAGTAGTAAGCTGGCTTTCTTTAAATGCTGTTTCACAGCCTGCTACGAACTCTTTGCATAAATGGGTATGGGACAACTCGCGTTCAGTTAAAATCACTTCGCAGAAATTACACCTTGTTCGCGGGCGTCAATTGTTCCTTCGTTCAGGGTATGACCTTCCTGTAAACCTAGCTGCCAAGCTCTTGCAAATTCTGAACAGTAATGGTCCAATAAATTCTCAACTGTCTCATGGCAAAAAGTACACTTATTTATTTATTTATTTATTCCACTGATACAGAAACTCAACTAAAACAAGCAACAGTCGAGTTCAAATGACACTTAAAGTAAATCTTAAATTAATTATTATTAAAA